>JAEIIL010023770.1:0-15443 GCA_018905715.1 Drosophila lini | reverse complement strand
TCAAACAAAAAAACAAAAATACCTTCTTAAAATGTTTATTAGATAAATAAAAGCTAAAAATCAAGAATCCAAAAATAAACAACCTTATGAAGGAATTTATTATGTTATCAAAGGGTTATTTTAAATAATTTCTCTATCTTATCTTTGAATAAAATATATTAAAAATTAAAAAAAAATCCTTATAATAAAAGTAAAAAAATTGTATCCACATGTTTCCGCCCGGGATCGAACCGGGGGCCTTCTGCGTGTTAGGCAGATGTGATAACCGCTACACCACGGAAACAGTTGAAACTAGCGCGTCCCAGAGGCCAACTTTAACGACCTCAGCTGGCGGCTGGCCAATAGTAAAACGAGTTCAGTGAATAAAATCGGAATAGCTTTTGTATCTATGTATTTAAAGTGAATATAAAGTGAATGCTTCAAGGCGACCGAGACCGAGTCCAAATGATTGGGCAGTTTGCCATCAGTGGAGGGGCCGAAATGTTAATGAAGTATTTTGATAAAAGAATTATTATTTGGTAGGTGCTGCTGTGAAAGTGATTTATGTAGTGGGTAAATATTAATTATATCCAATTAACGAAGCATTCTTTGTGGGAATTCGTAGGCCTCCCCTCTTTCCAGGGAAAGCACTTTTCAGTGGTCTGACCTCAGCTGAGACAATGTCAATGCCCGAGTTCCTTTGAGTTCCGCAAAAATCCTGACCAGCAGCATGGAGGCAAATCAAGCTGAACTTTACCCTGCCGAGTGGCAACAAAACTAAATCGCAGGCAACGTTGGGGGCTAGGACGAGGGATGCACAAAGCCAAAGCATTGAACCCTCGGCAGGACTCTCGCATGACGAGGGGGGTGCAAACACAAACCGAAATCCGAGTGGCGCCAGGCGAGAAATGGAAACGAAATGAACCTATCAAAAGGTTGTCAAAATGTCTCTTTTAAATATGTTTATTTTATTACCCTGGCCCCGTGCCTGGGTATTTATTTATTTGCACTCAGAGCTCCGGCATTGTGTTGTGTAATGCTCTTCTGCTCGAAGAAGTTGTTGACAGCCATTGAACTTTGAACCTTGAGGCCAGGCGGACGGGCGGACAGATCACAAAAGTTGCCGAAGTAAAAGTTATTTTATTGTGCGGTTGATTTTTATGGCTGTTGGCCACAGTGCCCACGGTGCGTATGTGTGCTTGATTGTTTATAATTTGAAAAATTCATTATTTCTCTGGGGCTATTTAAGTGCGCTCCTGGCCGTTGTCAGCCTTGATTGGCTAATACCGCAGGGGCACGGTTCAACGAACAGTTAAGCAAATGCAAACACCAGGCACAATGGGACCACAATTTTCTCCGCCCAGGAACACAGTCAGCATCATAATCCATCTTTGAATAGTTCGCGAACCCGAAAGTCTCGCCTCCATCGAACAAAGCAGGACCTCACAAAAAGCTACCCAGGGTGAAGGAGTTGTCTCTGAGAGAGTTCATTTTTGACGCCTTCTAAATTAATAACTTTCCCTTTATACAAGTAAACATTTTTTAAAATATTCCTAGTCAAAGATCTGATAATTTATTCTGTACAAACCCCATTGAGTGCGCCACTGCCGAGCCATGTCCTTCTCCAACACAACCACTAATCTCAGTCTGTGTGTTTTGGCGCGCTTGGGGCTTTGGTGGCGGCGGTGTTTGGTGTTGGGTTTGCTGCCAATGACACGGGAAGTGAAAGCGTTCAATGAATGTTTTATTTTTCGGGCGGGTTCCTTGACCAGGAGAGCAGCCTTTGTTCCTTGTTGCACCTTCGTCGAGGGGCGCACAAAGAGGAAGTGCCATGGCAGCACCACCACGACCAGGAACTGCTGGAGGCGAGGGGTCGGGTCTGGCAGACAAGGAAGACGACCGAAGCAGCCTCATAAAATGTGATGCGCACGTTTCCTGTTTTGGCTTTTTGGGGATGCAAACCGAGGGGGAAGTGCAGGCGAATTCGTGGTAGGGGCACCGGGGATAACTCTCTTCCGTCTGGCAGACACAAAGCCAAATGAGTCAGAGGCGCTTTGTCTAGTCAAGGGCTTCCCCCTGCCGAACACACACAGCGTGAACTTCAAATAAGTTTGCAGCACTTATGCCAACTGTCTGTCTGTGTCTCAGCACTTAAAGAACATGTTTTGGAGATGTATCCGTGTTTTTACTTGGGACTTAAAGTTACCTCTTCTGTAACTAAAAAGGAAATGATTTTAAATCTTTAAGCTAAAGTTATTTTTTAAATTGTTTTCCTTTGCAGTTGAATACTCCTGTGATAGCTATGCATTTCTGGATCGACAAGCGCTCGCAGCAGTGCGGCTTTGGACGCTCCCGCGTGGCCGCCTCGCTGTCCCATGCCGGCAGCGGTCTGAGCTATGGTCATCCGCCAA
Organism: Drosophila lini; assembly: GCA_018905715.1. Lineage (NCBI taxonomy): Eukaryota > Metazoa > Arthropoda > Insecta > Diptera > Drosophilidae > Drosophila > Drosophila lini. The sequence goes on along the minus strand of JAEIIL010023770.1, from coordinate 13,053 downwards.
GGAGAGCCAAGTCCACCAGTTGCAGCGCTAACAGTGCGGGCGGCGTTGGCGGTAGTGGCCAGGCTATGCCCTCGGTGCATCGTACCTTGCCCCAGGCGCCCTACGACCTTCATCAGCCGGGCACGAGTCGTCAGTCGCAGTCACAGTCGCAATCGCAATCGCACTCGCATTCCCAGTATGCAAATAACAACTCGCACCAGCAGCAGCAACAGCACATGTTGCAGCAACATTCCAGCGGTGGCACCAGCAACAACAACAACGCAAACAGCAGAGATCATGTGGCTGCCGCAGGAGCACCAACCACTGCCAGTAACAACAACAATGCGGCCTCCTCGGCAGCTGTTTTAACCGGAAGCGGAACCATCGTTCCCCTGGTGGCACGTGGCTCCCACTATCAACACCATGGCAGCACACGTTATGCACCCAGGGCACAGCAGCAACAGCAACTGTTGCATCAGCAGCAGCATCAGCAGCAACATCAGCATCAGCATCAGCAGCAACATCCGCCGCAGCCCCAGCAGCACTACAGCTATCATCATCCGCAGTTTGGCAACATGGCGGTGCCCGTGAGACACTACGATGCACATCAGCAGCAGCAACAGCAACAGCAGTATTCGGGCCATGTGTACGCGTGAGTACATGAAACCTTAGTAAATAATATCCGTTTTTATATAAACCATACAAATCATATTTCAGTGACGATGCCTACAGCGCCTACCATCACACATCCCATCACCAGCACGGCACAAGCAATCACTCGAGCAGCGGCAGCCACAACCCGCGTCCATCGGCTGCCTATGCCGCGCCACGTCGCCACAATTCCAGCAACAGCATGAGGCACTCCACGCCGCCAGTGGCAACCACATCTTCAACCGGGACAGTCACATCATCATCAGCATCAACGGCAGCGGCAGAAATGACCACTGCTGCTGGCACAACGGCGCCAGTGGCCACGGCTGGAACCGCTTCGCACAGCAACCAGCTGCAGCAGCAACACCATGCCCTGTTGCAGCACGCCGACTCGCAACTGCTGCCCAGCCACCTGAAGTGCGGCATGTGCGCCTCCCTGGTACTGGCCTCGGTGTTCGTGGCCGGGACCAAGTTCTACTTCGACCACCAGGGCACGGGCCTGGAGGTGCTCATTTTCTGCGCCTTCTCGGCCACCTTCTTCCTGGCCGCCTGCATGGTCAGTCTGTGTCGTATTCCCAAGGGACTGCTCTCCAGTGCGGGTCGTGCCGAAGCACGAGCGGCTGTGTGCCAGAGCCGTGGAGTAAACTCCTCCCTGGCGGAGTTCGATGAGAACCCTCCCCGCGCCTGCGTCTACCAGATGAGGGTGCCCTTCCAGGAGCAACAGCAACTGACCGCCGGAAGCCCACCAGCTGCGGCGGCCACTGCGGGTCCGCCGCCCTACCACATAGCAATACTGCTGCCGGAACAGACGCCGTCGGCGATGGGCAAGCAGCTGCCTCTGGATGAGTCGCCGCCGCCGTCTTACGACAAGATCCTGGTATAGGGACCCCGACCCGATCCTTGACCCCCAATGCACAACGCCAAGTACTTTTGCTCAGTATTTTTCTAAAAGAGATATCACCATTTATATGAACATTTACACGGCATATATACATATATAGATATAGAAGATATATATCAGATAAACATAAACTATATATGCGTACACGAGTATGTACTTTTAAGCTCCGGAGTAATATTTTTACAATTTCTAAGCCCTCTACTAGAACCAGACTCTTCCATCCCCCAGGCCCAGAGACCCGAACACGTCTTCTTCTACTGTCATTTTTGTTCTGTGATATGCTCAAGAGATCAACAAGTCGTAAGCTATATAGATGTGTGTTAACCATTAGCTACCAACCAATCAGCCAATGCAACGAGAAAAATGTAGAAATAGCTGGTACCGTAAAAGTAAAGGGAAATCAAGCAGCAGTATTAGAGGCCAGTTAAAAATAATAAAGTAACCAAGCAAGTGGAAGCATTCACTTATCAATAAATTAAGTAAAACCGATACAAGAATTAAATAAAATCAACAGAAGTTGTATTGAAAATTATTAAATGGTTTTAATATTTGTACCTGATGAATCTTTTTTGGAAAAAGAGTAATCTGAGTTGGCTCTTTTTAGATATTTCCAAAGATTCCAAAAATCTGAGGCTTCCTGTTGATTTTTTAGCCTGCCACACATATAAACACGTTGACAGTTTTTGTTTTTTATTTGTTACTTGCACTGCAATCATGTTAATCCCCTCAAATGGCGATGTACCCGCGAAGGACCCTGTTCGGCGAACCTCCCGAAACTTTTTACTCGAAAATCGGCTAATGGTCAGCCAGCATCCCAAGGAAAAATCGAAGGCCCGACTAGCCACTTTGGCTAAGAGTTCAGGACCTCTGCCTTACGGCGCTCAACGGCGTCCTGCGGGCGGATCGCTAAAGACCAAGAGCTTTGTCGAGAAGCAGATCCAAACGGAGGACATCAGCGACGAGCGGTTCCTCAGTGCCGCTATGCTCAAGTGCTCGGAGAGGGGGCTCTTCCGGCCAGCACGCAGCGAGGGAGACGAGCCGGAGCTCAGAGAGGGGGAGTCCTGCGGCAAGAGCCTGCGTTTGCGGCGAACTGCCTCCAGCTTCGAGCTGGGCAGGATGCCGGAGCATCGCGATGGCTACCAGTCGGGGCAGTACACACTGCCCCGGCTGTTAGCCACCGGTCTCGGCATTGAGCCCAGCTCGGGTGACCAGTCCTCCGCCGGATCACCCTCTTCCAGGTCAAGTACGCCTAGAGTAAGACAGATGGACATTCCGGAAATGGTGGATGTCGACCTCGATGAGGCGCTGAGTATGCGTTCACAGACGTCCTGTGATCTGTTTTCCGATGCGCTGCAAGAACAACCGCAGGAGAAGGAGATGCCGAAGGAGCCGTCCCAGGAGCAGCTGCAGTCCGAGTCGAATCGAATGCTTTTGGAGGCCGCCCGTGAGCGGCAAAGGCAACTTATCGCGGAGTACAACCGGCTGCCCATTTCCATGGGGACTTTGCGCGTGCGCAATCTCCAGCGACAGCTAGAGCAGCAGCTGGACGTGGCGGATCACAACGTGAGGGTCCTTTCTGAAGAAAAGGCCAATATGCAGCAATTCGAGATATTAAATTGTAATCGAAGACGGTTATTCAGATAAAACAATAACCAACAGATACTATAGTCGTTTTGATTGGGTAAAAAATGTGTTCTCTTCCTTAAGTTATATAATTAATGATTGTTTTCGGCAGTTATTGGACTTTAAATTCTTCCTATAATTCTATCCTTTGATTTTACAAGGTGGCAAGACGAATATATAATATTAATAATGATAATCCACAGTCGGAGCTGCAGCAGCTACTCAAGTTCTATCATTTTTGACAATGAAGTAAATTTATACGGAGTTTTCCAAGACTTTCATTTATTATTTAAGATTATAATGGCAAATTACGATTCACATTTGCTATTTGGTCATATTGCGTTGCAAACTTCAGACTTAAATTGTAAAACCTGGTAAGGATCTAAAAAGGTTCCTGCAGCGGATATTTTTATTCTCGCCAAACTCTAGTATATTTTTCATCTAAGTGGTATTTTAACGTTAAATCTTAACTACCTACCTACCAGCGCAATGTTATCTTATCTTACATTTACGTTATTTTTGCTGTTGCTAAATTATTATCGGCGTCAGTTCCAGTACAATTCGAGCAGCAGCAGCTGTTTCGCGGAAACAGAAGAAATTTAAGCATGGAAGGGACTGAACGCTTTTATTGTCATGAAAAATTAGTACACAAAATCAGTGTAGCGCTCGTAATACTCTTCAATAATAAGAATCCGGTTATGAAAATCACCGATTCTTACAGTATTAACATAAAGCTAGAGAAGGATCGAATTAACATAGATTTATCCGAAACTAATTGTGATCAAAACCGGGAGGAGCTCCAAGCAGCAGCTCCTGAAGTGGAACCAGTGATAAACACAACAAACAACGCTCCCAGTCCGAGTCCGGCACCCAGCGATGAAAACGAAAGTGCAACTACCATTCTGAATAGTCAGCACTTTAGATTTTTTATTCCACTCATGAACTCAACTGGAAAAGAAAAAGCTGCCACCGGAGTTGGTAACCCCAATGGCAACTTTTGGATTGGTTTTGATAATCTATATACCATAATGGGCGATCAGAGGCATGTATTGAATATAGTGCACACACTGGAAGATGGATCTAGGCGCGAATCAACTTACGATGACTTTAGAATTGGCTGGAATGGAAAGGGAATCAAGTCCCTGGGGAAATTCATTGGCAGGACTGGTGAGGACTATCTACGTGACTATGAAAATCAACCTCCAAAAGATCCGCTGTGGTTTGTTTCCTTGCGGTAAGGTATTCTATTAAATCTTGAAAATCTTTGGCTAATTTTATTTGTTTTATTAGTACACTGGATCTGGACACGAATCGGCCTATAAAATCTTCTGTGATGAAAATCAAGCCATGGCCTGGCAGATTTTAATTGATTTAAAAACATTTACATTACACATTGAGTAAAAATCCATGTCCATTATAAAATTTGTGAAAAAGTCGAATTTTATATTAATTGAATTTATATTAGATTTAGTTTTGTTGACATTAAAAGGTTCAATAAATACAAAAAACAAAGGTTAAGGAGTGACGATTCTATAAAATGCTGATAAGATAGGATTTCAAACAAAAGTGAACTGCAATATAGAGCTTAAAAAGCTGTAGAAGCTTTATTCTGCCCAATTGTTGGTCACATCTAAAATGATTCATTATTTACCAATTTTTTATTATAAATTTTAAGAATATTTTGTGAAATATCAAGTATGGAAACGAAAGAAGAAAACTCCGTAAAACATATCCTAAAGCAGCTAGACAGGTCGCAGCAAATAATAGCTGATCATGCCTTAACGATAACAACTCTCAAGGCACAAATTGCCAAGTTGGAGTCGGAAGCCCTTGAAAATGGAAAACAGCTAAAGGAAATGAAGAAGTACATTGCCAAGTTGGAATCCAAAGCCAAAAGCCAAACCCCTCAGTCCCCGGAAGTGGTCAGGAGCACCGATCTCAGCACTGGTTGGACAGTCATTCAGTGTCGTCAGAGTGGACGTTTCGAGAATTTGGCAGATAGTTACAAGAACGCCCTGTGCGGCTTTGGCGAACTCGATGGCGACTATTGGATTGGTTTCGAGAAATTGAGCTCCATTATGGCTTCGCACAGCCATGTTTTGGGTATTCAGCTCACTTACTCCGATGGCAGTAAGACCTATTCGCAGTACGATGACTTCAAGCTGGGCAGCGGAGGAGATAGGTTCAGGATTGAGTCCCTTGGGTATTATCTGGGAAACGATCGGGATTTTCTGCGTTACTATAAGGATCTTCCATTGGAGGTGTCTCTTACATGGGCATGGTGGAATGTTCCCAGTAATATGAGGTAAGATAACTCTTTAGTTACTGTCTAGTTTATATTTACTTTGTGGTTTTCTTTAGAAAATTGACTCATAGTGAAGAGAATGCTAATTCTGAATTGAAAATTAAATCCTCTAAAATGTATCTAACACGAGCCAAGGGATTGAAGTTCTTAACTCTATCACAAGCGAACCTGTTGAGCAACACAAGATGTTATAAAGTATAATTCAATTACTTTACTATACATTGGGTTTTTTGTTGGGAGATCCAAAACTTATTTATTAAAATTAAATTCTAATCATATGCTATATATTTAAACAATACACATATTGTATAACTTTTGGAGGTCTAGTGGAATATTTTGTAAATTGTGAATGTTATTTTGGGGGTTTCCCACAATCCAACAGGCATTTCTGGGGGTTTTCTCATATCTTCGGGCTTATCTGTATAACTTTCCTGCTTTGCGAGGCAAAATTAAAAATATTTGATAATGAATATTGATTATTGCGTAGAACATGTAACTTATGACGTCGCGCTGTTATTTTTAAATACTGTTTTAAAAATAGTTATCAGTCACGGTCGCGCACCCTGAGTAGGTATCTAGTCCGCATAATTGGCGATAAGACGGATACCCCTGTTTACACTTTCCGATGATGCTATCGCCGACTGTTGTGGGCGGTAAAGAAGACGGGTTTAGGGGAGGGGTAATCGACGTCCGAGCGAGTTGATTGCCCCGTTTGACTTTGCGGGAGGAGCAGTCGACCCCTATGACTTTGGATCGTCGTAATCAGCAGCAATATACTAGAACCCGGAACGGTTAGGCGCCTCTCAGGTGCCCGGCAGTTGCTGTCAAGCGCTTTCAGGGGAAGGAACTAGCCGGAGACACTGCGAAATGCCGATCCAACTGGAGGAGGAGATATTCGGCTTGGCCGTGAATCCGTTCACCAAGTCGCCGGAGATGGTGCGCCGCTACACGCTGAGGAACAGCAAGGGAATGTCCGTGTCGGTGATACAGCTGGGCGCCATCATCCAGAGCGTCAGCTTGCCGGATGCCTACGAGAAGGTTGATGATGTTTGTCTGGGATTCAAGGTGTGTATAAAGTGTATTTTCTTAGTATTCCTATTGGGAAACTACACGTTTTGTAACATTTTTCACGACGAAAAATTGATCAATAATATATTTAAACCGTTTCAAGGACATCGCATCCTATTTGGCCACCAAGTCGGCCTACATTGGAGGCACCCTCGGTCGAGTGGCCAACCGTGTGGCCAATGGCGAGTATGAGGTGAACGACACCAAGGTCAAGGTGACCAAGAACTTTCAGGTAAATATTAGGTACTCTCAGAGACAAAACCATGGACTTGAAATCTAAATTAAATAAATTTAATTCAAATTAATTTTAAAACCATTTCCTCCTTCTAATATACAGTTTAAGAAAGAACTTATATACCTGTGTATTATTATAACATATTTATATTTGTATTATTATTAGGACAAGTACCAGCTGCATGGCGGATTCGTGGGCTTTGACAGCGTCATCTGGGAGGTTGTGCAGAAGTCGGAGGAGGGCGTGGTTTTCCGGCACATGTCGCGCCACAACCACGAGGGCTATCCGGGAAATCTGAAGTGCCTGATTACCTACTCGCTGGACGAAGAAAATCGTCTGTGGGTACGCTTCGAGGCCACCACGGATCGTTCGACGATGGTGAACATTTCCAACCACGCCTATTTCAATCTGGCCGGCCATGGAGCCGGTGCCAAGGGCCTGGCTGAGCACACGGTGGAGATTGCAGCCGATCAAATTGTGGAGACGGACGGTGATCAGATACCCACGGGTAAGCTAGTCAACGTGGATGACACGGTCTATGACCTCCGTCTGCCCGTGCTGCTGGGCGACCGCCTGCGGCAGTTCGAGAATCGACCCATCAAAGGCTACGACAACTGCTTCGTGATCAACGACGGCCAGATGCAGAAGTCCGTCACCAAGGTGGCCAAGATAGTGCATCCGCCCAGTTGTCGGGTGCTCGAGGTCTGGACCAATCAGCCCGGCATGCAGTTCTACACGGCGAACAATCTGCCGGACGAGAAGAAAGGCGACGCCCCCATGATCGGCAAGGACTGCATTCACTACAGCAAGCACGGCTCCTTCTGCGTGGAGACCGAGAAGTTCCCCGACTCCATGAACCACCCGGAGTTCCCGTCGATCAGCCTAGAGCCGAATGAGAAATACCTTCATGAGGTTATGTACTGGTTCAAGGTCGAGGAGTCCTGGAAATGCTGCTGCAATGACACTTCTTGAACGTAATCAAAATCTCTAGTAAATAAAGCCTGATTCCTGTCCCTGTAAAATCTGACTTCTTATTTAATTTTTTTTTTATTAGGAAATTAACGTTTAATTTAAAAAGAGCAACATTTAAATTTAGCAATGGCAACTTCAGGCATTTTTTTTTATTTTTGGAAGTTCTATTAAATGTTTTTATTTTTATGTGAACTATTTTAGCGCAGTCACTAGTCGATATACTTGGTTCAGGGCATAAATCCTTTAATTCCATATTTAGTAGGCTATTTTCCAAATTTTGTTCTCTGTCAGATATTTTTCTTTTTCTGGTTTACATTCGAGTATATTTTCTGTACTACCGGTAAAGTAGAAACCTTGAGAATTTTACAATGCAGTCCAACAAGTCGGGCGAGATGCGCCAGGAATCCGACAGCCTGGGGCCCATGGAAGTGCCTATGGATCGTTACTACGGAGCTCAGACGATGCGCTGCGTGCTCAACTTTCGCATCGGTGGCGAAGAGGAACGCATGCCGGTGAGTTGGGCCTCTTTTTATGCTTAAATTAATCTCTTAATTATAAATTCCTCATTAGCGCCAAATCGTCCAGGCCATGGGTATTTTAAAGAAGGCTGCTGCCGAAACCAACCAGGAGTTTGGATTGGACCCCAAACTAAGCACAGCGATCTCCAATGCCGCCGACGATGTGATCTCCGGAAGGCTGTACGACGAGGGCCATTTCCCGCTGCCCATCTGGCAGGCGGGATCCGGAACGCAGAGCAACATGAACACCAACGAGGTGATCGGCAACCGGGCCATTGAGATGCTGGGCGGCAGGGTCGGCTCCAAGGACCCGATTCATCCCAACGACCATGTGAACATGTCTCAGAGCACCAACGATACCTTTCCCTCGGCCATTCACATTGCGGTGGCCAGTGGCTTGAACAAGGAGCTGCGCCCAGCGATCACGGCTCTGCGAGACTCTATGCAGTCGAAGTCCAATGAGTGGAAGGACATCATCAAGATCGGACGCACGCATGTCCAGGACTCGGTGCCAATGACTTTGGGGCAGGAGTTCAGTGGCTATACCCAGCAGTTGACTAACGGGCTGGCGCGGATCGAGGCGGTGCTGCCGAGGATCTACCAGCTGGCCCTGGGCGGCACAGCCGTCGGAACAGGATTGAATTGTCGCCGTGGATTCCCCGAAAAGTGCATCAAGCGAATCGCCCAAATAACAGGCCTGCCCTTTGTGGTGGCCCCCAACTTCTTCGAGGCGCTGGCCAGCCGCGACGCGATGGTGGAGGTGCACGGAGCCCTCAACGTTCTGGCCGTCAGTCTGATGAAGATAGCCAATGATATAAGGCTTATGGGCTCTGGACCGCGCTGTGGGCTGGGTGAAGTTCACTTGCCGGAAAATGAGCCGGGCAGCTCGATTATGCCCGGCAAGGTGAATCCCACACAGTGCGAGGCCTTGACCATGATCTGTGCCCAGGTGATGGGCAACCACGTGGCCGTCTCCGTAGGCGGCGCCAACGGAAACTTTGAGCTGAACGTCTTCAAGCCCCTGATCGTGTCCAATGTGCTGCGTTCCATTAAGCTGCTGAGTAATAATTGTATCCTTTTATTATTTCGTTTATCAATAAATCCCTGTTCTCCACAGCGGACGGATGCCGCAGCTTCAACTTGAACTGCGTCAAAGGCATCAAGCCCAACAAGGACAAGCTGGCCAGTAACGTGAATGAATCGCTGAGCCTGGCGCCTGCCCTCTGTCCCAACATTGGGTGTGAAAAGACGGCCCAGATTGTCAAATCGGCGCACCAGAATGGAACCACTGTGAAGGAGGAGGCCTTAAAGGCCGGCATTACGGAGAAGGACTATAACGAATGGGTGCGCGTCGACAAGATGCTGGGACCCAGCTAAGCTCCTCAGCACTGGTCTCCGTTTAGTTTGTTTCATATTCAAAACTTATTGATAAATTTTATGTCAGAGCTATGAATGGGTTTTTCTTTGGAAATTATCTTTTTTGAAAATATTTTTTAAGGGGTATTAGAAGGCTCTATATGGACTTTTAAGCCGAAAGACCAGTGCATCAGTTTGTTGTACAGTGTTTTTAGCTTCCATAATAAATCCGTTGTGATTAATATTTTTCTTAACAATGAAGTATGCATTGATTGTTATCTGAAACTGCACATTAATTAAGAGCAAAACTAATTATCAATATATTCCCTGCCCTGGATGAGACCCAGCCATCCAAGTATGCCTGGAATCAAGTGACAGTAGTAGTCTCCCCTCTAAGCTTTATTATTCTCGGCATCCCCAAAAATCTTTTAATTTACTCTTTCGGTCATCTTCTTAAAAAATTTAAACGCCAGTAAGGGACCACTCCCAAGGACAAGTCAGGATGGTGCGTGTAATTGAGGACATGTTCGGCATTGCCGTCAACCCGATGTCCCAGAAGACGGACCGCGTTCGTCGCTTCACGCTGTCCACGGAGCGTGGCATGTCCGTCTCCATAACCACATTGGGCGCCACAATTCAGGCACTGAAGGTGCCCGACTTTAACGGCAAGCTGGAGGACGTGTGCCTGGGCTACGACGACGTGGCCGGGTATTACCGCAACCAGCCTATCTACCTTGGGGCCACCATCGGGCGGGTGGCCAACCGGACATCTGGAGGCCGCTTTAAGCTCTGCGGCAAGGAGGTGAGTGTTAGCCGGAACGTGCGGGATCGTCACCACATGAACGGAGGCTTTGTGGGCTTTGATAGCGTCATCTGGGACGTGGTCGGTGTGCACAAGGACGGCATCACACTGCAGCATATCTCGCCGGACGGGCACGAAGGCTACCCCGGAGAGTTGACCACCAACATAAATTTTTCGCTCAATGAAACTGGCTGCTTCGGGATGCGGATCGAGGCGCGAACGAAGGCCACCACGGCGGTGAACATCTCGAACAACAGCCACTTCAATCTGGCTGGCCATGGTGCCGGCAAGGAGGCACTCTATCAGCACATGCTTATGATCAAGGCCCAGAAGATAGTCGACGTCGACCAGGATCTTCTACCAACCGGCAAGCTGATGCGCGTCCGCACCACGCCCTACGACTTCTCCAGCCTGGTCAGTCTCGGCAAGCGCCTAAACCAGGTTATCTCCTGCCCCCTTAGCGGCTTCGACAACAACTTCTGCGTGGACGTCTCCCCCAACCGCGTCCAACTGGTGGCCCGCGTCGTGCATCCGTGCAGTGGACGCTTCATGGAGGTGCACACCAACCAGCCGGGCCTCCATTTCTCCACGGCCAACAATTTTCCGGATGAGGAAAGCGATGCACCAGCGAACCCGGGCAAGGGCGGAGCGAAGTACGTCCGCCACGGCGCTTTTTGTGTGCAGACGCAAAAGTATCCGGACGCCATGAATCACTGCGACTTCCCCACGATTGTCCTGAATCCAGGACAGCTCTACGACCACCAGGTGGTCTATCGGTTTGGTGCCTGTCCCAAGCGAGTCTAGAACGAACACCCGCCGAAATCCCGACTGGAGCCACTTGAAATTCAACTTAATGTATTTTTAGATCCAAGTACAAAAAAGTTTTTAAAAATTGGTAAAAAGTTTAAAATTTTTGAAATCGATATCGTATCGTATCGTTAGAGGTGTGCAAGTATCGATGCCATGCTATTCGATAGAACTGTAGACCCAATATTCGATTAAAAACCATCGCTATCGCTACTTTGCCATCCCCAATATAAATATAAAAAGAAATTAAAAAACAAGAAAAAGTACTTTCTGCCACATAAAAGGAAAACAAAAGCCGCCAAGCTGTTTAATCTACCGCAAGTGTACAAGCACACCACAGCCGACGCCATTCGTCAGAGCAGCAGCAGCAGCAGGATGCCAGTGGGTTTCGATTCTCTTTTCCTTTTTTAAATATTCATCTCCAAAGGAGCTCTCATTCCCTTCCTCCCCCTTTTTCCGCCCGTTTTCGCAGGTGCACGAGTTCAAGGTGGAGATGACCTGCGGCGGATGTGCCAGCGCCGTGGAGCGAGTCCTGGGCAAATTGGGCGGTACGTAGACTTAGTGACTGGTATTAAGCCGTTAGTGACTGGCGTTAGACCTAATTAGTGGCCCCCTTATCAGCGTTGCTGGGAGGTATTAACATAGCTACACATGTCTACAAACTTATGTACAATATATGTGCGACTATGTGGCTTACTTTCCAGTATCTTTCTCTTAGCACACAGCTGCGGTCAACGTAATAGGGTTTCTTGTTTAATATTTTTGCGTATTTTGTAGAATCTTTAAAGTGAAAAAATCTAACCTTAGTGAAAAAATGTAAAATTTTTAAATTTTTTATAATTTTAAAATTAAAAAGACACTTCCTTTATTATTTCTTTCTGAATTTATTATGAAAAAGTAGCTGATATTAAAAGGTGTCCCAAATATTAACATTAGTTTTTTGGCCGATTTTGTATAAATGTATACATTTTATTGGTTGATTCAACAACAGTTCTAAAATGTAACGGTCAATTTATACGATATTTAATATTCTACAGTTATCAGGTGCGGCTCAACCCTTATAGTCAATCAGTCCCGCTCCCAAGACCATTTAAAAATAGACTCTCTTGGTAAAGCTAAGAAACTATGTATCTATTTTGCTTATTAATTAGAGTAAAAGATAGGCAGATCTTACTAATGTAAAGCCCACAACAATCGCTTTTCTTGTGGTTTGTGGTGTCACCATAAAAAAATATAATAAATTGTATTTTGCGCTGATAAGCTCCACAATAATTTGCATTCTTATAAAGTTCCCACCCTTCCCTTATCAGCTATGTGCCTTTTGTTCTGCGGTTACTAATTCTAAATGTCAAATTTTGCCACTCCGCAGATAAGGTCGAAAAGGTCAACATCAACCTGGAGGATCGGACTGTGACCGTGACATCGAACCTGTCGTCGGATGAGCTGCTGGAGCAGCTGCGCAAGACCGGCAAGAGCACCACGTATGTCGGCGTGAAGAAGGAATGAGACGAGTTTCTCAGCAAGTTTCAGAAATACGGCAAGCTGAAACTTGAGGTCTAGGGTGTGCGTGCGTGTGTGCAGAGCACGTGCACCCTGGACGACGGATGAGGGATCTTCCACGACGTTGCCGAGATGGGTCGCTATTCAGTGATATTCATGAGATACATACAAATTTTACTCTTAATCAAAAAATCAAATAATAGGAACGATCTACAAATTTTACACTAGTATTCGTCGCTCTTGCCCAGATTGTATGTAGCTCGTAGTTAACCAATTGAAGTGTTATTATATTGCATTACTTATGCCTAGATGAAGAATTTCAAATTCAAACTTAAC
>JAEIIL010023746.1:0-24520 GCA_018905715.1 Drosophila lini | reverse complement strand
GAGCATTTGTTCAACGGATGCTAAATGCGCTTTAATGTTGTGTGGGAAGACCCTATAAGCAAACAAGCTAAATAATTTTAAATATTATTCAAATGAACTTTCTGATGTCTACAAGAAATGAATCGGCGCACTATCGTCCATCTCTAGCTACTATCGATAGCCATCCATGCCGACCTGCGCTGCGCGCCGGATGCATCAGTGTACATTTCACATCCCTAGCGCTCGTTTCATTCGTAAGACAATTTGTCGGAAAACTTGCATTTCTTTGTTTAAGATCCAGAAAACATTTAGAACACACTGAGCCCCAAGAGCCACGACCAACTGATACGGTGAGTTGACTAAGGATCCCAGCCCATGAGTTGTCGCCCTTCCGTATGGGGCCCAACTCCGTTCGTGTGAGTCAGGGAGCGTGCGTGCGTGTGTGTGTGGCTCCTAGCTCGGCGTTTTTTTGCAAAGAAAAAAGAAGCCAAGAAGAAGAAATGGCAAAATCTAGAAGAAGCGTCAGCAGAAAAGAAAGTTCATCGGGAGCTGAGTGTGGAAGTGTATGTGGCGATTTTAAAATAGCTTTGCCGAAAACTTCAAGTGCACACTTGAAGGAAATAGCTGTACACGGCGAGGAGATGCGAGATGCGTCGGTGCACATGTGTGCGTGCGTTCGTTGTATATTTAAATGTCTCCTGCTGCTGTTCCCTCCTCCAAAAATAAAATTTCGAGCGAGCGTCCCGTTCTGAGGGTGCGCGTGTGTGAGTGACTGTTAATCTTGGCCTGCGAGTGTGTGTGTTTGTGTACTTGCCACAGCCGCAAAACAGAGGCCGCAAAAATTCCACTGCAGCGGCTAATCTGCCCCGTCATTTCCCTTTCCCGCCAGGCACACCCCGCCCTTCCTTCGGGCCACTTTCCTTCCTGGAAAGTAAGGAAACCAACCATATTTCCTAGGCTCGTTCGTGTTTCAGGTGCCGATTGTTTTCAGATCGATGACGTCACCGCATGTGTCAACTATTTACGGTTTATCACTCAAGCCCCCGCACAAATGTGTGCGTCCGTGTGTAGGTCCGGCTACCAGCAGTTCGAAGACTTGTTTTTGTTTTCTTTTAGATCGAGTTACTATTTATATTGGCTTAATTATCCAGTGGAGTCGCCAACGCAGCTTTCTGCTATTTTTTTTTATTGCTCCAACAGCTTGCCGGTTTCTTTTCGGCTTCTCCACTCAAACAAGCACACTCGCACTCACATTCACATTCACGTTCACACTCTCGCAAGCGGATTTGGCTCATAATATTGGCATGTTTATTTTTTGCTCAGCGCGCAAGAGGCTGGCTTAGTGTTGTTGCCATTGTTGACACACTTCCACGGAAGAGATTGTTTCCCATTAGCGAAATTTAAATATGGATGAAATATGACGGATGATTAAGTGGGAGGCCCCATTTTGGGCAACTGGTCCCCGTTTTTCACTGCTGTTCTTGGTTTTCCCTGTTCTGCTTAATTAGTTCGTAGCCAACTTCCGCTGCACCCACCCACACTGAAGCATATGTACAAGCGCGATCACACACAGACACAGCTACCCATTGACAGCGGCCTACACAGAAAAAAAAATATATCTGTCCGTAGATTGCATTTTAAAAGGTTCTTTTGTCTAACAGTTGTAGTTGACACCAATAGTATTTTAGTTTTAGTTTTTCTACCTCCTTTAAATCTATCAAATAATTTTTTGACAGTTAAATTTATCTGATCGCATCTTATACTTTTTAATGGCCACGAAATTTTCAGTAAGCCCTATCACTAACCCGTAGGAACTTAGAGTATAAAATATAAAACAGTATAAAAGATTTTTATGCTAAATAGGTCTGGTGAATTTTTAAAAATTACATATGTATGTATCTTTGTTTTAAAAAATCCCTACTTTGATTCCTTCATATAAGTATACGGTTCCAGAAGAAGGACCTTGTGCTGTCCTGTTTTTTTCTGTGCACAAATCTACTTGTTGTATTTGGGGCATGGCTATTGTTGTGCCTTCTGCTAGTGGGGAGCACTTAAATCAATAAAATAGCAGCAAATCGCCCCGCTTTCGAATTGGAGTTCCGCCCTTTCGGGTCAATGCACTTGGAGCACACACACTAAAGGTGGCGCGCATTACTGAAACGCTCACGGGCACAAAGCGTGGACGAAGTGAGTCGGTATATTTATAGGCTGGCTCCCAAATGCCGGCTAATTCTTTATCTTGGTGGCCCACGTTCTATGTTCTCTTTGCCCATGTTCTATGTCCCTTCTGGCCAGGCTGACATTGATAATGCCAATGAGTAATCTTCATCTGCTGCTGCACAGTGACGCTGGCGTTAGGGCAGGCAGCGGACCGGATCGTTGACAACGCGTCTCGTCGGAAAACAGTCCAAGTTCATTGTTCGCCTGCTGTGGTCTTCGAAGATTACCCTTTAATCATTTCCCGTTTCTTCGATCGCTTCGTTCGGGGTTCTTGTAGGTTTTGAAGATAAATCCAGAGAACCCTTAGCCCTAAAAGGGGGAGCAGGAAGTTAGCTTGCTCAAATTGTCAGTAAAATATTATGTTGATTTATTAGTATTTACTATAAAGAATATGGCTAAACTTTTTTAATAAGATTATCCTATAAAACCGATTAATTTAAACTCTATACAAGCTATTTAATAACAAATCAAAAGCTATTTAGAACCAAGAACCAGAATAAACTTTTCCGATGGTTTTTGATTCGCTGAACTTAAATCCGGCCTCAGAAAATTTCCTATACATCAGGTTTTAAAAATATTTGAACATAAATGTGCAGAAAATACGGTTTTTGGGTACATTAGAGATGCTGTAATCTCAGTACGTTTTATAATTTCTAAACAATCCTTCTTGACCTTAAAAATCTGTTTTAAAATTTGGAAAAAATATTAGTGGTCTTCATGGTATCGTTTCTTGAATTTATACCGATATTTTTCCATTTATTTCTGAGATATTTGTACATTAAAGAGACAACATCTCAAAGATCCATAAAGATTTTTCCAAATTTTAAAAGCGAATCTTGAAATGCAAGAAAAGTGTTTTATGATCCCGTAACGATCGTTTTGAAAAAATAAATAGTATTGCTTTTGAACCGCCTCAAAAGTGTCCATTACCCGTATTTTTTGCACATCTGAAAAACCTGTCGTACAGAACATTTTCTAGGGCCGGATTCGAGTTCAGACCATCAAAAACTATCTGAAAAGTAAATTCCAGTTCTTGGTTCTGCGTTTTTTCCTTTCTTTCTCCATAAGTTTTCATTTACGTGAAAAGATAAACCTTTCACATATTCATTGCTGTAGAAAACTTGATTTCTGTAGAAAATATATATTTGCAACGAATTCAAATAAGTAAATATTTTGTTTCTCACCGAAAGATTAGGATTCACTTGATACCTCTCTAGTTAACTACAATTCTTAAAGCAAACTCGTAAGAAAAGTGCATCGTGCTAAGAGCTTCAACCGATTACAGTTTGCATTTCGGGAGATGAGTTAATTCTCCATTCGAAAAGGCTTTTCGTTTGGCTCTCGAATCTATAGCTAGTCTATCCAACCCGCTAAACAACTTTCATTGGTGTGTCGGGCGAGGAATACCCAGGCTGCAGATTCGTGGAGTGAGTGTGCAACGGTAACATGTCCAATAACAATCATTTGGCGTTCCCGCTTGCTGATGATTATTATCGTGATCTTGATATTGAGCACGCACATGGGCCACGCTTGAATGCATCTAGAGCCGAAACAATTATTAGCTGGCGCAATTAAGAGCCGTTCATGGCAATAGCACTCCCACATGGGATTAGAGGCGCTGCCCACAGAGCTCTAACCAGTTGGTTTGAATTTTTTCAGTGCCGCTTAAGAAACCAGAGGACAACACCATCTCATCATGGCTGTTAACGTTTACTCCACAAATGTGACGTCAGAGAATCTCTCGCGGCACGACATGCTGGCCTGGGTTAATGATTGCCTGCAATCGCAGTTCTCCAAAATCGAGGAGCTATGCACGGGTAAGTGTGAGCTTAAGTCATCCGGAAGTCATCTTATTAGGACGGACCCACCTTCGCTTGCCGTTTTAGGTGCCGCATACTGCCAGTTCATGGACATGCTGTTTCCCAATTCAGTGCCCGTGAAGCGTGTCAAATTCCGAACAAATCTGGAGCATGAGTACATACAGAACTTCAAGATATTGCAGGCGGGCTTCAAAAAGATGTCTGTGGATAAGGTAAGAGCGCTAATGCATGCTAGCTTTAGATTCATAGTTCCGTTTAATTCGAGATTTTTGATTTGATTTAAACCCACACACTGACACAAAACCCGACCCAATTACGAGACTGTGGAGTGGACTTGCAGAGCCTCGTTCCCTTGTATATTTAGCCATGAGCAGCTCCGACTGTACTAATATAACTTAATGTGTGTTGTAACTAAACTGCAATTTCCGTTACAAATCAACAACCCAATCAACTCGCTCCAAACCAACAACTGCACAGATCATACCAGTTGATAAACTGATTAAGGGACGCTTTCAAGACAACTTCGAGTTCCTTCAGTGGTTCAAGAAGTTCTTTGACGCCAATTACGATGGCCGCGAGTACGATCCCGTGGCCCAGCGAAGTGGCGTCAAGCTGGGAAATGGGAACGGCAGTAACGGAGGAAGCGGCGTGGGCAGCAGCAACAACGATCTCCATCTGATGCACCGCCGGCCCCTGCAGGCGCCCACCGGTGGTGTCAGCCGCATGCCACCGCGGGCCATAGCTCACACCGGTACGGGTATGGACAGGGACTGGGCTCTGACCAGTGTTGCGGTCCTGGGAGCGATCGTACCATTTGTTTGTCATTTCATTTTTGAGTTGCGAATTGAGCGAACGTGAAGCACGCAGCGGAGACCAAGTGAATAAATCGATCGATCTGGGATGTGCCACACCAAATACCACTCCACACAAACACACACAAACCGCACTGATCCAAAGCAGGTGGAGCACCTCTGACTACCCAACCAGCACACACATTAAGTCGCATCCTAGCACAAAACACTTGAGTCAAAGGATCTGTTTGTTCTTGTCCCGCCTGCCAACCCACTAACCACCCGTAATCAGTGATGGGAATGATGTCCTTACTATAACTGCAAGGATTCTCGTTATAGCTTTAGGTTTTCAGAATGCTGTAACTCAAGTTCTACGCAATACTTTACAATTTATATTTATACTGTCGAAATATTCGTTAAAAAGCTATATATATTTCATGGTCGTAAAAAAATTCTAAAAAAAAACAACGAAAAACAGATTTTCTGACTACCTTTTTACCCGTCCGTCCGTATTTTATAGATCATATTTCCATCACTGATCCTACCTTTAAAATTTGCCTTTCAATGTTTATCTGCATGGATATTACAAAGCTTTGGCTAGCCAAAGAGCATTTCGTTTGTTGTACACTCATTCGTCCATTTGTAGTACTGTATCCTTAGTTTGTTCCCAGTGCATTTGGTTTCACCACACACACTCACCTGTCTCTGCATATTTTTCACACATTTTACTTTTAGATTATACCCATTGACAAATTGATAAAAGGTCGTTTCCAAGACAATTTCGAATTCTTGCAATGGTTTAAAAAATTCTTCGATGCCAATTACGATGGCAGGGACTACGATGCCAGTGCTGTCCGCGAGGGCGCCCCGATGGGCTTCGGTTCCGGAGCGGTGAAGTCCCTGCCCGGTACTGGCTCCAGCGGTGTGGCCAGCAGCTACCGGCGTGCCCCACCGGCAACGACGCGTCCGTCGTCGACGACATCTGCAGTGAAGCCCAGTATGTTGTTTTCGGTTTGGTTTCCAAGCTCTTTATTCCCTAACCCCAACTTTCCCTCCTCGCATCTTCATACTGTACACAATCTACATACCCACATGATGTGTTCTACGTAGATCGCTCCCGAACCTCTTAACAAACTTAATGCACCTCCAAAGTATACACAAACAAATGAAACGCGAAAAGTTGAGCTGACTGTTTTGAGTGTGCTTCACGTTTGTTAAATCCATGAGCTTTTACTGGCGAGGTTTCTGCATACTAACGCTCTCCCGTTTCCCTCAGCAGCCACCAAGGTGATTTCACGCACGACCAACGTCGCGCCAGCGAGCAGAGTAGCCGCCGCCGCCACAGGCACGGTGAAGAAGAACGATTCAGGAAGCTCAGTCAACAATCAGCAGATGGAAGAGATGTCCAACCAGGTGGGTGATGATAACAAAAGATTCAAGAATTCGATGCTAATAGTGTTGATTATCAGCTCATGGAGATGCGCATAAACATGGAGGGATTGGAGAAGGAGCGCGATTTCTACTTTTCCAAGTTACGCGACATTGAGATCCTGTAAGTCGATTTGTCCTAGTCCTAGACCCCTGATCCAATTTCCCCTCTCTCCTTTTTAGTTGTCAAGAGGCTGATGACGCAGAAGCGCCTCCGCTTATTCAAAAGATTTTGGACATCTTATATGCGACTGAGGTAGGTCATGTCCGTACACTTAGCCTCCCGGAGTAGCAGTCCTATTTACATCTAATTTTTCATTTCAGGATGGCTTTGCGCCGCCAGACGATGCACCACCAGAGGACGAGGAGTATTAATTTAAAGCAAGAAAGGAACAACCCACGAAATTCATTTGCTGCATATATATATTCAAAACATAAGTCAAGAGCAAGATACAAGAGATGATACAAACGAGAATAAATCCATACTAAAGCGTATAGTGCATGATTCCCGGCGACGAGGTGTTGACAGCTACTGTTATAAAATCGCAGATTGTTTGAGTACTAAATTAGCTGGAGTTAAAACTATAGTATCGAGGCACCTATTTTTGTGTTTTGCTAAAAATTCGACTCATTTTGGTGAACTTTATTCTGCACCGTGCTAAGCGAATCTATGTAAAAACAACACCGAAATTAAATTTTTCGTACTTTTGCAGAGTGTAATAAAAGCGAGATCCACAGCCGAAACAGTTGATTAACCATTATATATTAAGGATTATTCGCTATTTTGTACATCAGACACTTAAAATCAGTTGTAATGCACTTATAATCTTGCTAACTATGCTTGTTTTGCCGACTGGTCATGTTTTGAGTGTTGTATGTGTGAAGTGGATCGATCGAGCCGAATTTGTATAATGTATGAACTTTCGATTTCTAATGTTAAATGATTAATTATTGGCGGCTGCATAACAAAACGATTATATATAATAAGGATTATTTGCTCTCAATGATTCAGTTCTATGTTTGTGTAAAAAACTGGTAGAACAACGTTAAAAGTTTAAATAAAAAAGAAGCCTCTTTATAATTTCTAAAAATAAACATATTTTTGATTTGTGGAATTCATATTTAACTTTACGACATTGTAAATATTTCGTAACAGTTTGCAAAGTCGTACCACAGACCTTATAATAAGATGAGTAGCGCCATATGCATATTTTACTATTATCGAGCGGATTCTTTGTAAATCTCCAGGCTGCATATCTCCAAATTGTGTTTGAAAGCAAGAGAGCACTAAAGCTAGCCGGTCGTTAATTTTCTTATTCTCTGGAATATTTTAAAACCGAGTATACAATTGACGTTCTTTTATTTAGAATAAAAACCATATGTTGCTTGATTCAAAATTAACGCATTTCTCATTTTAACAGAATCGAAAAGCACACGAGCTTATCACATTATGCTTAAACTATTTGACGGCTGTCTGGATGTGCGGTTGCTTATGAGTGCCGTCGCAGAAGGGTCTATGGGAGGTCTGCTTGCAGTTGCAGAGCCAGTAGTCGCCGGTTTTCTCCACTTTGAAGCGAATGGGTCTGAAAAAATTAAAAGTATTAGTTATAGGGGGATTCCAATGCAATAAACAAACACATAATCACAGGGGTCTCCCATAAGAAAATAGTTAAAAATATAATTTTAATTTGTGGAATTGTGCTTTAAATTAGACTGGAGTTTGGTAATCAAACGTTTATAGTCCTAAATGGCTTGTTATTAATATGTTATTAATATATTATTATAATAACATCTTACCTCTGCTTGATCTTCAGGAACTCATTCTTGTGCATGCCGTCGCACAGGGGCTGAGATTTGGACTTGCCGCACAGGCACCAGCTGTAGGTTTTGTCTGTTGGCGGAGGTAGTGAGTTGTGGTTATGTAAACACACCTGGAGAGGCCAGGATTTTCAGAGCTGTATGAAACATACCTTTGTCCAGGCTTATTTTGAATGGTCGCTTGTCGAAGATGGCCCCATTCTCCTTCTGCAAAACGGCGGTTTGCTTATCCTCCAGGAGGTTCTTGGGTATTGTTTTGGCGCTGGCTGCATCCTTAGAGTTGAGGCGCACCTGCTGTAAATATATATTTTTTATGTTTATTAGAGTTCTTTCATTAATTTTTATATTTGTACCTGTAGCATCAACGACGAGCGCAAGTTTAGCCTTAATATTATCGACATGCTGCGGCGGTTTATTTATTTATTTTTTATTTCTATTGGAATCTGCTAGGGATGGGCCAATGAAAATATCGATAATTTTTCGTCGATTGCTTTGTTTGGTCATACTACTATTTTTTTTTTAACATCATAAGTACTTAATCCCTTTTCGCCGACAACTACAAATGAAAATAAATGAAGAGTACTTGAAATCGATCCTTATTTTAAGAAAGCGGCATTCTTAATATGGTTCAGCTAAAGAAGAGGTAGGATGGCCGGTCAGTGCTGTAAAACGTTGAGTTCGCTATAATTAGCTCTGTTATCGTTATCGCTGCCCAAGGTCGCCTTTTTAAATTTCATTTCACAATTCCAGAATGCTTCACTGATAAGAGGAGATAGGATTCGGATTCGGATGCGCCTGGCAGGCACTATCACAGCTGCTCATCTGAATGGGAACTCGTACTCGTTGGGCGCCGAATACTGCTAGCTGGCAGAAGCACACGCAAGATACTCCAGATAAGACTATTTATCAAGCGGCCCCGTTAGACAAGCTGATTAGCCCTAGCCGCTCCGAGATCTCTACGTAATACACTTTATTTTATACAAATACAAATACTATGGAGTCTAGAACTCGTCGTGGAACGGGTAGAACTTGTGCCCGGCCATTCCGGAGAACGGCACCGTTCGCTGGCCCGTATGGTACTGCTCCATGCTCCGTATGTCCTCTGGACTCAGCTCGAAGTCGAACACCTGGAAGTTCTCAGCGATGCGAGCCTTGTTCGATGACTTGGGCAGCGGCACGACGCCCAGCTGGACCAGGTAGCGCAGGCAGATCTGCGCCGTGGTCTTGCCGTACTTCTTGGCCAGCTGCTGGGCATGCTCGTCGTAGATGAAGGGCGGCCACTGGCGGGCAGGCTGGGGGCGAGCCAAGGGACAGTAGGCGCAGATGACCAGGCCGTGCCGCTTGGCATGTTCCCGCAGCTGGCGTTGCTGGAATCCCGGGTGGCACTCCACCTGGTTGACTACCGGTCGGATACGACAGTTCGCCAGCACCCGCTCGGTTTGAGCCGCATTGAAGTTGGAGAGACCGATGCTCCGCGCCAGTCCGAGGTCCACAAGCTTCTCCATCGCTGCCCAGGTGTCCAGATAGTCAACGTCCGTCAGTTCGAGGGTGCCGTGCACGTTGCTGTCGTTGTGGAACTTCTGGCCCACCGGCATGTGCATCAGGTACAGGTCCACGTAGTCCAGGCCCAGGTTGCTCAAGCTCAGGCGGCAGGCGCGCTCCACCAGATCGGTGTCGTGGTGGATTCCGCCCAGCTTGGTGGTCACAAACACGTCGTCGCGCGAGATCACCCCCTCTGCGATCTTCTCGGCGATCGCCTGGCCCACCTCCGCCTCGTTCTCGTAGACGAAGGCGGTGTCTATGTGCCGGTAGCCCACGTCCAGGGCGTGACGCGTGGAGTGGTACGCGTCCGACTCGAACGACTTCCAGGTGCCCAGGCCGAAGATCGGCATCTCGCGGCCGTTGCTCAGCTGGACGGTGGGAGCCAGATTGGTCATCGTGTGTCGGATGCGCTGATAATTAGTGGTGTGCAAATTGAACGCTTCTGGGTCGCTGTGATTACGCTTCGGGTCTCGGTCTGGCTGCTCTGGGGCGGCAATCTGTTCCAGCACGTCGAAGGCTTCGCGGACAACTGTTGGCCCGCTCAGCCGGTTTCGTTGATTTTGTCACGGCGCTCGAGCAGCTGCTGTGTCATCCGATGGCGTCATTGACGACTCACGGTTATTCCCAGCGAGCGAAAGCTCCATCTCCGAGCTTTTCGGCGCGCATTTTGAACTCTAAAATATGTAAGTATTTAAAGTTTAAAATGTCTCCTTAAAATAACGCTGTGGTAGTGATTATAACTATATAATTATAACTCTTACTTGGCAAATGGTTAAAAACTTTATGAATTGGAAAACTCTCATTGGGAAATATTTAATAATACGAAATAGTGATCTTGCTTTTGGTGTTTAATTTTGAAATGTCTTTGTAAGTAATTCTAATTTTCCTTTCCTAATTTAGTATGAAATTGAAAATAAAAATAGGTAAAAGCATTGTTATGACTTCAAAACGGTAAGGACACTAAGAAGAATATAAATAATTCTGTAGCGTTTAAGACTATAGTCATATTTTTACACCTTTGCAGGGTATCATAATTTCAGTCAGAAGTTGCAACGCAGTGAAGAAGACCTTTCCCCAAGGGGAACAAGGGAAAGTATTTACAACAAAAACAGGACAGGAAGCTAATTTGAGAAGCCGAAAGGACTTCATACATTACCACTTCATAACCCTTGAGTGTACCTCCTAAATCCGCTGAAGTAATCCAATATTATCTGTTAAATATGAGAATACATTTAAATTCGAAAACCAAATAAAATCATATCCACTTAGAACGCAATTCAAAGACGGGACGGACTGCTAACACATAAATCTTTATTCGAATATTAGTTAAGTTCAAAATGTTAGACATTCAAAGATACATGGTGGTTTACACTTAGTTTCAACATTGAAGGTTTGCGTTAAAATATTTAGTTCGCTTTGCATAAATCTCACTTGGCTGATCGCAATAAGGGTGTACTTGTACAATTAATTAGTATATGTAATCTGGTGGTTAGTGGGGCTAAAAGATCTCGCACAATGTGGATGTTATTAAGTTTAGGTTGTTTTTGCTGGGAGCTCCTTCGCTCCGTAAGTTACTCTATGGTTTCAGTTACCTCTAAGTTGTTTGTTGGTGTTGTCTTCTTACTGTGAGCTCCGTGGAGCCGTCTCCTCGACACTCCTTTACGAACTATTTACTCTATTTCTATTTCACTATATGGTAGGTAAGTAAACTTTGAGATTGTTTTGCGTTAGACATGTAAACACTGATTTGAACATTTAGTGGCTATTACTAGTTGCAGCTGAGACTTTCGCTAGCTGAATATAACTGATTGGCATTAGCTGTATTTCGGGTAACGGAGGTATATACGTATAGCTTTAATAAATCGGTCTGTGTGCATCCGTTGGCTACCCAGTGTCGTTACATTTATGCAAAGTGCCTAGGTAATATTGGAAAAATAAACGTTTGTAGAGCTATTTTTGAGATTGTCAAATCGAATCACAAGTAAAATTTTGAATTTTCTTATTTTGGAGTACTTGCATATATGTTAGATTGGTATAAGTCCTATATATATCATATACATGTGTGTATGTTTGCTGAAAGTGCACAACAATAACAAAAAGGATTGCATATTGTTGGTATTACTCTAACATAGCAGTAGTCAAAAATATAGATACATTTGACACATGAGGGTTTCCGTTTTTTTGGAAACATGTTCTTAACGCTAGAAAAGCTCCTACGAGCTACATGTTCTTCTTCTACCTTTAGGCTTAAAGAGTTGTGTTACTTAGATCGAAGGTTTCCTCAGAGGATTGGTATTACGTCTACACAATTCTATGGGGATGATTGTGACTCATTCTACCCGTTCTCGTAGCACATGGTGTAGATAAAGTAATTAAAGGCTTTCGAACTCCGGCTTACGAACTGCTCCATACTAAAATTGGTGTTACTTTGCATGTAAATCAATCCTAAATGTTTACACTTCTTTAATTATCAAATAAACAATATTGTTTCGTCTGACCCGGTTCGCTATATCTATAAAAGTTTCCTTGAAAATTCGTTTGCTCTTTGTATTGTTTGTATTTTTTTTTTATGTTTTGTTGGGAGAAACCACTCGATACCTAATGTTTTGGAGCTTAGTGAGGAAGAAACTATTATTATACGATATTATACTATATGCATCGTGGTCAGAATGTAGGTTACATCTACAAGTTTTGGTTTTAATTAGTGATATATCGTTGTTTGAGAGACCTTTGTTTGGAAGAGGAGTTGGTTAAGAAAGGTAACTACGATTCTAGGGTTATCTACGACTTCTTACCAGAACTATCAATTGGTTCTTGCACAGGAGCCCTATTTATGCTTGGGTCTCCAGGTATGCAACAAAAAACCACATAGCTTTGCAATAGCCTGACGTTGACACTCAAAGTAATCACACCAAATATACGCAGGTAAATCAATTCAACTTGCTTTACACATATACATATATGTACACACGACTACAACTAATAAGGTCCCTCTCCAGTGTTTAATGCTTTCAATGCATCTGCAAATGCACGTTTATACCATACTTAAGGTCTGAATTTTGTACAAAATAAAACAAATGAATATGTGGTGTAAATAAATATTAATAAAGGGTTTTGTATTTCTGCGAGTCACGGTACACAGGGGCTTAAAGAACAACCCAATGAAAATGAAGGTCCGAAACTAAGGGTACAATAACTTATTCGCTATGTAGCTTACTTGTTAATAACTAGCTTCAACTAGACTGTTTAATAGTAGGTTTTAGTTGGGGCTTTAAAAAAATAGATTCCATGCTCTCGGCTACGTTATACAATTATACAAATTATTTTACTAGCTTGCGTAGGAGTTATGTGGTAAAGTTTCGTAGGAAATTATGCAGTTTAGTGCTGTTTGTTTTGATGTTGCCTCCTCTAAATGTTTAGTATCACACGCGTCCAAGTTTTGTTTGTATTCGTTTCAGCTCCAGCTCCCGCCGGGATTGCCGAATTTCAAATTTGTTTGCCATCTTTCGTTTTGTACTAAAGCAAAAAGTTTGTCGTTTGCATTGAAATGCATTTGGGGTTCAGTTCATTAGAAGATTGAGATAGTTTCCAAGTTGGGCCATAGATACGCCGTGGCTTAGGCTAATGCGAATGCGACTGCGGATGTGGGATGTGAATGTGGGTGAAAGTTGGTCCGGGCTGTGGGTGCTGGGGCCCAAATTGGCATCCCGCCCGGCTAAGCTCATAACTGTGCAGCTAATTGCAGTTTGATTAACACACACTCAGGGTTAGACACTTAATACGCGCTACAAGCTAATCCGATAACGGGGCATTCGGGGCAGGGAGCCTTCCCGGGGCTTAGAGCTTCCTGGTGGGCTCCACCTTCTGGGACATGGCGGTGAGCACCCGCTGGTTGTCGATGACGCGGAAGCTACTGATGTACGACCGCACCTCTCCCTCGCTCTTCGGCGACGGCGGCTCCAGTCCTGTTATAAATGGAATTCAATTAGAAGACTGCCTCGGCTCTGCTAGGCCTTGGAAAACGATGCTTACCCAGACTCCTAGAGCGGCAGAAGCGGATGGTGCGCATCGTCTGGGCCATCATGTGCATCTTCTCGAAGTTCACCAGGCCGTCCAGGCTGGTCTTGTTGCCCTCGTGGGCGAAGGTCATGTCCTTGAGGAGCAGCGGCATAAAAGGTATCAAAGGCGGCTGCAGCTTGCCAACGAACACGCGGTACGCCCGATGGTTCCGGCTGGGATCAATCAGCGCCTCGAACTCTTGGAAGATCTTCTTGAACTTTGAAGGTATTTTCTCCCAGGTCTGCTGCAGCCGGGTCACCGCCATATTAGACAGACCCATTACGACGGCAAAGAAGGCGTTTAGATTTTGGTACTCTTTGCAGCTAAAAGGATATGTTAGGGTTGGTTAGCAGGCTCTCAAGTAATAAGTAAGGACTGTCACTTTAAATCCTCAAGAGAAAAAATCAAGAAAAAATGCTAGGCTCAACTGTAACCTTAACTTTTCGAATTACTTACTAGGCTGCCAGTTTGATGAACTTCCGCACTAGGCCGACCCTCTTGCTCAGGCTGGGCGTGGATACCAGCTCTGTGACTATCCAGTACTGAACCTCGTTGAAGCGACGCAGGAAGACATCCAGGTTGGCCGTGATCTGTGGGGGGAAAGAAGAAATTCGATCAAGACGAGAACCTTGGCTGCCGAAAGTTTCAAAATAGTTTCGAGCCTTCATTTAATTACGTGGAGAGGCAAAGTCTGGGCTAACTTAATTTGCCAGCAGATGACAAATGGCAACAGTTTTGCGGCAGGCTAATTGCCCAAACGAGACTTCTGGGACTTTCGGCCAAGTTGGGCCCTCTTACCTTGCCAAAATGATGCCGCCCGAAAGTGTGGTAGAGCAATTCATACTCGTGAACGGCCCAGAAGAGGTCCCACTCGAACAGAGTGATGTGGTAGGCCAGTTCCTTGGTGCTCAGAATTTCCAAGTCGATGTCCACGCCCTCGGTGGGGCATTCCTGCTCCTGCAGTTGCGTCTGCAAAAGGATATGGGTAACGAATCTTCTAGATAGCACCGCCTCTGGGGAAACACTCACCAGCGCGTCCAGATGATCCTTGACGGAGACAAACAGGCGGCCATTGAGCGACAGGCCTGTGGGGATGCTGACGTCGTTGTCCTTAAACACGGAGCGCTCCCCGTTCGACTTGACCTCCACGAGGACGAGGTCCTCGGGCCCTCTGTTCAGCTGCAGCTTGTCGGCGGCGCAGGCCTTGATCAGCTCCGCCGTGGTGTGCATCGGGAAGCGCAGGGTGCAGTAGGTGTGGTCGGCGCAGTAGACCCGGAAAATGACTGAAAGGCACCAAATCATCATTTAAAGTCTCCCACCGTAATTTACACCTAAGATACTTACTGTCATCGTCCGGCCGTATAACTGTCTTCGATGGCGTCGCATTGCCGCTGAAGAGGCAAATGGGCTGGCCATTCGGCGGCAGCTTCCACTTCTGGCCGGCGTTCTGGTTGCGGTCCTCCTGGTAGCGCGCCATTTGGGTGAGCACGTTGTGCACGATGCTGGTCTCCTCGTTCAGGTCGGGATCCGCCTCCACCTCGGCGGCCAGGTCCTCGATGAAGTCGCAAACGCTGGGCTCCTCGAAGGCGGCGTGGCGAACGGCCATGACCCACTTCTGCATGAACTGGATGACGCGCTTCTTGAAGTTGATTATATACTCACGATCCTCGGGCGTCTGGGCCTCTTCGTGGGCGTCGCAATGGAAGGTGCACAGCGGTTAAGGAGAAACCAATTTCATTTCGGATTGGGAATCGGATTTAGAATGTGATTTGCCCAGGGTCAGCCAGTCCCAAAGTGGGTTTACTGTCTTGGGGAATCTGTTTATTGATTTCTTTCCCGCCCTTAGCCCCACCTTGTTAATGTTATTGTTGTTGTTGGTGGCGTCTGCTTATTAAACACATCACGTATTTCGATGCAGATTGTGGGATTAGTTTCAGGCATCGTTGACCAAGGCTCCCCCATGTTCCTTCATCCCCGTTCCAGGCATTCCGAAAATGCTGACCCATCGCCCTGGCCAAGTCATCATTGCGGCTTTTGTTTCTGCCGAACTTGAACTGTTTCGAAGGCCTGAGCCTTTGCCAAACGGAAGTGTCGCTTGTTAGCGTTTTCTGCTACACTCGAGCCCGGAGCCAGAGGCCCGAAAAAGCCGCACCCCTGCCGCTGGCGGGGATCGGGGTTATGTGTGGTGGTGGCTCGCGTGCTGCCGGCACTTAAGCTGTCACCGTGGAAATGCTCCCTATTCCAACCAGGGGAACGTGACTCGGGCGCGAGATGGACTAGCTCAAGAGCGGGGTACATTTTTTTGCATTTTTAAAGTGCACCCGGACCGAGGACGAGGAGCTAGCTAAACGAACCTTGAAAACGCATGAAGTGCTAAAGGTGTCGCACCTAAGGAGTAGGCTAAGCTCTGGGACGTGGCTGGCATTGCAAGGACTATCAAAAAGGTTTACGGCACACTCTTTCGGTGATTTTTGTTGTTTTAAAAAGGATATTAATTGGCCAATTCATCAACCAGCTGCACAACGGGCATGAACACAATGTGCGTGAGCAGAAAGTCGTCCAGGAAGGGGTCCATTCCACCCACCGACTGGCCCAGTCGCGTCTCAAGCAGGTGCTCCAGCATCTTGGCCGGAGTGCCCGACATGACCGTGTATCTGTGGAGAATTTCAATTGGTTTATGGTTATAAATTAAATTATAAATCATAATATTTGGACACAGACGAAATGAAAATAATCCCATCGAGGGAGATTTCTTTTGCTATAAGTGTATCCGTCTCAACTAGTTACCGCATTATAGTAAAATGATTTATATACTGATTTAATTTAGGCCTCGGCATTCCATCACGACTGAGAAATCCCATAAAAAACAGGCACGATGCCTTCGGCTTACAATTAAATTTGAGGCACATTAAAATTTGATTGGACGGACACTCACTTGAATGCGGAATGCTGTCCCCGTTGTTTGGCCACGCGCTCGAGCACTAAAACATCCTTGCCATGCTCCTGCAATCTCAGGGTATTGGCCTCCACATCGCGCAGTATACGGTTGAAGTGTTCCTTATCCACGCGCAGCAAATGACAATTGTTCTCCTTGAGGACAATGGTTGCAGCTCTGGAAAATGCGAAGCGGGTAAGGGTTTGTCAACTCCGGCATAAATCATTATTTAAGTACTAATAAGTTCCCCAACACAACAATTAATTCAGAAACCGTCCTTTGAATGGAGTCAATTTTCCGTCAATAAACAAATTTCGAGCTGCATTCAATGCATGGCCGCATAAATAGCAATAAATATGAAAATGGATGCGCTTGATGGCCACCACAGAGGCTAAAAGTATTTTAAATTGGATTTCCACGGCACCTGCAGTTGGTAAATCAACACAATCGATATGCGGAATTATTTACCAGAATGCTGATATGAGCACTGCGCGATTTATTATATTTGCTAAAGGCCAACAAGCTCTCCGACAATTTTAATTAACCAAAAGGCCTGGCGGAAGCTTAAACTAGTTGGAAATTCAGTTTAATCATTTAAAGTGCATTGTGAGAATATTAAACGTTATGGGTAGAGGAAATTAAGGATTTAAAAAAGGTAAAGCAAAGACAATAAAATATTAAGATGCCTGCCGTTAGGCATCTTAAATTATATTCTCTTCGGTAAGACCTACTTCCCTTTCAACCGAATTCCGAGCTCAAGCATGATGATAATTAAGCTATTAACAATGCCTTTTAATAACACATATTCCTGAACAAGGAGAAATTTACTTGACAAAACTCTGAACAGCTGCTGAACAAGAGAGATATCACTTAGACATTTCACTGTCGCCGGAAGTCCTGCATTGTCAAAGGATATCGGCAATATTGTGAAACCAAATTCCCACTTCCAATCAGTGAAATCAAGGCTTTTTCTCCTAAACAGGCTCCTGGGTCTGAGCTGACAAACAATCGATGCGAAGGCCATTCTTCAGCAATCCTTTGATACAGACATAGTTCCTGCCTTTGCTCTCCGCCCGTGCGGCAGCTTAGGCCATGGTTTTCGGAACGGAGACGGGTCTTGGCTAATATTTTGTTTCAATTTTCAATTGTTTGCTGTAAATGGCACACAATGCCGCTTGTTATCTGTTGCTGAGCTTGTCTGCCTCTATCTGGTCCGCTGCACCGTGCCATTATTCGCCGTTCTTGCCAAGACTATTGTGTGGCTTTCTGGACTCCACAATAGCAGGGCAACCCGAAAAAAAGCCACCAGCAATGACACAAAGAGACCCAGGGTATCGCCCAACTGCGGTGCTTAGCTCACTAAACGCTCGTCCGGCACTTAAAAATTATTCAAGGGAAGTGTTTCCCCCGTCACTCACCTGGGTGCGTCGTTTATCAAGGCCAGCTTGCCAAAGTCATCGCCGGTCTTCAGAGTGGCCACAGTTCCCTTGCCGTGTATCACAACATCTACAGATCCCTTGAGCAGGATGTACCAGGAGCGTCCTTCGTCGCCTTGATTGAACACTGCAGTGGCGTTGTTGTTGTTGTTGTTTTTATGGTCGTAATGGGTTAAACGCGTTGGGGGATAAAAGTCTCTATTAGTGCTTATAATATTCTGGCACCCACTGGTTTATTGAGACATAATTAGTCCGGGCTTAATTAAAAAGTTTTCCGAACTTTTCGTCTGGTTCGCTCCTTGAAACTCGGTGCTTTGCTATCTGCGGGGAGTTATTAATTCCGCCGCCCCATACTCACATATTGTGCCCGCCTGGGCATGAGCCTCGAACACGAATATCGATGAGAGCTCCCGCTTGATGCTGGTCGATAAATGGGAGAGGGCGGCTATGTGGACCAGCTCCTCGAACACCAGCTCCAGTTCCTCCGAAGTTCGTTCGTGCGACCTGGGTGTTGGCAAATACAAGTCTTGTTTTTACATCATACTCTTTTTTCTTTGAGACTAATTATGGTTTGACATTTTCATTGTGTATAGATAATACTTCAATTTAAAAGGTTCTGCCTTATATTACAAGGATATTTTAAGGACTTTAGCCCTTGAAATAGTTTATATAAGACATTTCAAGGTATTAAGCTTTGACGTAAAAAGATAATAAAGAATGTAAGAGTGTAACGCGCACACAATTTTTCTGAATTTCGAACTTTATTGTTGGTAAAAAGTTACGCATCTTATTCTTTATACTGTCATTCCTTTTATACGATACTGTTTCAGAGGGTATACTTATTCATTCAAATCTATATTTTAACGCTACTCACGGCTTTCGCAATATCATCCGCAAAGTGGCGTCCGGACCACGCTGGAATAGGGCGCTCAGTGCCTCACGGATGTGCTCGTTGGCCGCTCCTAGATCGTCCGACTGGGGCACCCCTGCCGCCGCTGCTCCTCCCTCCTCGTCCAGTCGAAACCGGTAGAGAAAGCACTTGTCCTTGAACGGCTGCTCCTTGTTGACTGCAAAACAGAGCAGGGGATTAATGCGTTAGCCATTCACTTGGTGACTGGAGCTTACCATGTGCGAGAACTCCCTCCTCGACGAGCGCCTGCCACATGCCCGCCGCCTGGGCGCGGGTGTGGACGATGGGTGAGAGGTTGACCAGCCAGTCGACGAGTTCGGTGCCGGGGGCGCACTTGCGTATTAGCTTGCCGGAGACCTTTCAGACAGGAAGGACACTCGTAATTAGCATCATAAAGGCGGACTTAGCACACTCACCTTGCGATCCTTCAGACAGCTGGAGTTGTCGGCCACGAGTAGGGTGCGTAGGGCCCAGCCCATGCGGCTCATAGCAGGACTCGGCGTCTGCAAGGAAAGTTCACATTCTCACTCTTCGACTTTAGACTTCTTAAATTATCCGGCTTTCGGGGCAAGTGTCAAAGCCAGAGGAAATGGCCAGAACGAGACCCCAGAATGAGACCCGTCCCCAAGCCTCACTCATGAATAACACATAAATATTTTGTAATTCCCTTGACAGCACCTCCTGGAGCAGCAAATTAACTCATTTGTCGTCGTCAATGTCAGGACATTACATTTATAATATTTATGTGAGTTTCAACGTGGTGCCGACTTTTTATATATATGAATGTATATATATCTGTATAGTATATGCGGGCTTACCTCGGTAATGGGCAGCGCTGGGTTCGGATGGTCCGGGCTGAGGGGTCGCTTGGTGGGCGATGTGGCTGCGGCTGCTGTTTGTACGCCAGGACCAAACCCTAAAAACACAGCCGACAGCAGTATTCATTAATTAATGTTATTTCAACCGAATGGTTGTTTTAAGTGCGTTTAATATGTTGATTCAACCAATGGACACACTCGGTAATGGATTCCACAATTCGATCCTTTATTTTTTAATAGTGATGCTGAAATTATTACTTCCTTTCAATCAAATCAATTGACGCACAATTTAGAAACAATCCTTGAGGTAACTGCAGTTTTTTTCCATTACTCATACTTCGTCACAGAAAATATTTTACTTAATAACTCTTTATTTTAAGAACTTTTTCTGAATGTTTTCAGTGTTATCAATGTCAATATTATTTTGTATTGTTTACTCACCGTTCTTAAATTTGCAATTGGTGAAAATGTCGTTCATCAACTCCTTGTTTTTCTGCAATTGAAATGGAAGCGTAAATATCCATTAGTCTGTGTCGTACTTTTGTGTTGTGTGTGATAAGTGCACGGCGGATTCCTATTACGTTGCTCATTTCAAAGGCCGTCGACTGCGAACGCGTCATCTGCCCACGCTGCAATTGTCGTCGCCGCTTGATGTCGGCGGATGTGGCCCCAGATGTGGCCACATGGGCTACACTTGCTCCTGCTGGCGCTTCCGCTGGCTCCTGGCTGTGCCTCCGGTAGCGAAGCAGGAGGACGCCTGAGGCGAGATCCTCGCCGGCCACAATCTGGGCGGACCAGCGCTGCTGGCCAGCTGCCATGGGCAGCCTTTACTTTCACTTGAGAGTGGCGTGCGGGCTCGAAGGTAATTACTGCCAAACGTTTCTTCGCACACTAATAAGTGAGGAACTTGACAAATGCCGAGCGCCTCAACTCGAAGTGTGCAATTACTTATCAGGGAGGAGAGTTGTCGAAGCCCCACGATTTTATTTTGAAAATAAAACCAATGAAGATGGGAACTCTGTC
This sequence comes from Drosophila lini, assembly GCA_018905715.1. Lineage (NCBI taxonomy): Eukaryota > Metazoa > Arthropoda > Insecta > Diptera > Drosophilidae > Drosophila > Drosophila lini. Next base: position 3,741 of record JAEIIL010023746.1, on the reverse strand, counting down.
TTGAGAAAGGTTTTCAACAAAAGCATGCTGCGATCCTTCTAATTTTTGAAAATATATGTATTTTTAGGAGGTTTCTAATAGCTTCTTCAAAAATAATTATATGGAATAAGTTAACTTCCTGTAGTGCCTAGTTGAATTTATAAACTGACTGTAAAAGTGGATGTATCACGTAGTAAGCTCTAAATGCTTGCTGCATAAATTTAAAAAGTGAATAAAATTCAAATCTTCCAATAGCTGACAATGGGTTAAAGGCAAACCCAAGGCGCTTGGCAACTCTTGAGGCTCTGCCCTCTGATAAGGTACACTGGCTGCGTTGGCGTCGTCGGCGTCGGTAATTAAACGCGCTTTGCTTATCAAACGCACAGCACGCGAGAACTAGTGCCACCCACTGGGTGGGTGTGAAAGGGGTAGGCATTGGTGGGGAGGTTGGGGGTGGATAGGAAGCCCCTACCAGAGTCAGAGCCAAAGCCATAACCTTGAATGCCAGGCATAATAATTGAACTGTAATGTTTGCTGGGCTATCTGGTAGTTTGTGGGAAATTTTCAATAGCTTTGAATTTTATTTTAAGCGAGGGAATAATCGCTGAATTTAAAATGAGTAATTTGTGACTGAGATCTTGAAATGTGAAGTAGTTTGGAAGCACTTAAAGAAGTTTTAAAATAAGCAATACCCGTCCCTTTGTACTTCAGTTAATCTCTTTCGATTTGCAAACTATTGAAACAGAAGATTCTGTCCTAATGAATTTTATTCTTCGAATTCCTTCTTGTCTCTCACTTGGCAACTCAACCGAAAGGGAATCTGTGAAGACAAATAACTGCAGCGCTGAGGAGTAAGTCCTGTGGATTTTCTGACAAGTGTGTTCAATGAACACGGCTTCCAGCCACAGATGCAATTTAAATCGAGCACTTTGATGACTTTGATGCACATTGATGACTCAAGTGAATTTTTCTCATTTCTCAGCGGCAAAACCTTCGGAATCCTTTAGCGATCGGCCAGCGCCATACCCCTCTGTTGGGACGACTCCCTCGAGGGTTCGCATGTGCAACTTGTGTTTGTGCATAAATAAATAACCACACGGCCATGGACATGCAACTGTGCATGCCCCGGGCAGTCAATGAGGCCACCTGCAATATTTATGGGCTGGATATTACGTAGACCACATGTTTGGCAATGCCATAATGCCATTGTTGCGTCGGCATCGGCGGCTAGAACGCGATTTGCGGGGCATTAAATCGCCCGAAATTAAATGCAAATATTTGGGAATCGAGCAGCATTGAATGGCTCTGAAAGTGGGACTCGCCAATTGAGTTATATTCGCACACTCAGTGGCAATCGGCGAGTTTACCGCAAGTGCCAAGTGTAATTTCCGCCATTGATTACGCCACGCCCAGGCGGCCATGCAAGACTCACATCCGCCCCCGGGCTCGTCTACATTTTTGCAATCCCAATCGCAATCCGAAACGCAATCCCAATGCCAATCCGAACGGGATTGCTGGAGCTCTTGTCCGAAGTAATTGGCAGCCATTGAATGGTAAGTGGCCCTGCTGGCTGCTAGTTACTGGCGGGTTTCCTATTCACTTTTGTGTGCTAGTCTGCATTTGGGTGAAACTGAACTGAACTGAACTGGTAATTAACCCGAAATTCTCTCTTTCACCCGCCGCCACATGGGACTACAATCGCTTTCTTTGGCATTTTCAATTTGCCAGCTCGGGCAAATATTTGCGCACAAATCAAACTCTCGACTGCGGCGGAGGATGACAACTTGCACGAACTCAATAGGTTACTATACGAGAATTTCCGCCCACACACTCCTTTGGCTGCAAACACTTTTCTTACTCCTTTTCAATTTTCCCCCCTGATTTTATCGCATTTACGCAGTGCCAGCGGCAGGAATATTCCCCAGTTCGCATTTTTATGGCATTGCAACCAGCATCCATTCCACTTTCACTCCATTGTTGCACACTGCGTATACGTACCATGTGGTGCCCTGCTGTCGCAGCTACTTTGTTAGCGCTCCGTTCAGCCCGAGCCGCCTCTCGGGTTAGCCAATGTTGGCATAATGTTGCAAAATAGTATATGCCCCAATTTGGGGTTTGGCTCCCCTCCCCCTCGGTTTTCCGCCCCTAACGAATAAGGTAAACACACATCACATCTCATCCCTTGCTCTTGTGTGCTGGTGTGCGTGTGGGTCTGGTGCTTATACCTTTTGCGGCTGCCGCAGGGGATGACTTTGGGGCCGTGGCTGAATGGCATTGTTAGTGGGGTCTCCGAATTTATCAGGGAAATCCACAGAAGTCGTATCCGCATTGAGTTTTGCATTCTGACAATGTACCGAGAGAAACATTCTGGCTGAAAGGAACCGCTATCTCGGTGCTTAGTAAAATTTCATTTATCATAATAGGTAAAGTATTTCCGGAGGGTTGTGAGTCTAAGGGAAGATATATATGATAACCTTGTCGATTGTGAAAACGGGGTCACACCTCTTAGAGCTTTGGAAATCTAGTTTAAGTCCTAATCTCAGGATTAATTGGTACTTCTAGCCAGAGATATTTTTTTGCCGTGTGGTACAGCTCTTTTCGGATTCTGTGATCAAGTCCAATCTGTGTCGAGAGGAGGCTATGGTTAAGCCTTATTTAATTTGTGAAATCCTGTGAGTGCGAATCCTGTATTTTCCTCAGTGCACTTTTTGTCGATTGTGTGGAATGCTCAAATATTTACAATTTGGCATATGTAAGCCATGTTGTGGCTTTCGGCTTTCTACTGCTTTAGCCACATTCTTGCCTTGTGGCTTGCCTAATGCAAATATAATACTCTTCTTCCTTGGGTCAAACGCACTTGCCTTGCAATTAATCATATCTAATAATATAGCGAGCCTTTCCAATTAATTAGCCTGAGTCCTGGAACTACTCCTTACTGAGCGGCCACATGCAATCCTTACATAAATGTGATGCAGTGCACTAAGGCTGTCATTACACCGTAGTGCCGGTCGCCTCACATAAACATAGACGAAACAAACGACTACTTAGCCCACAACGGAAACTAGGCTTAATTCCCCACTCTGCGGCAGAGCCAAAGCACTTAACACCGGGCACCCAAAGTGCCTGCCATGTGTTCGGGCTTAGGCCTGGAAATTCATTAGGAAAAAGCCCCTAGCATAAGTACGCCCGGATCCCGGGCCCGCCCCTCCGAGCATCATTAAATGTTAATTGAAATTTTAATTAAATATTTTCGGAAATGACGCAGGAATACCGCAAATAGTCGAGCTCCCCGCTCCGCACATATTTATGCATATCACTTTGCCAACTCAGGCACAGCTGCTCGTCAGAGCAGATGGACGGCTCCTTGGACAGCAGGAGCACAAATCGATGGGAGCCGTCTCAACTCAACCCGAAACTGTGTTTCATCGCCAAAGCACTCACCTCCCAAATAAGTCGGAAGTCCTGCTGCTCCACGCGCAGCAGCTCGCAGGTCGTCTTCGTCACCACGGTGCTGTCCCGTGGCAAGTCGTGCAGTACGGACTCCCCAAAGGTGGCTCCCACGCCCAGGTTGCACAAAGTGACGGCGCTCTGCAAATAAATAAGGCCAAAGGTTCAGTTAGAAGGTGTCATTTGAGAGATATAAAAGTTATAGCTATTGTAAGAGATAAGTGTAAGTTTGCATATTTTATTACTCCCTAATAAAAAGTCTTTGGGAAATAGCAAACTAAGAATTGACAGAATACGAAATTAAAGAAAACATAT
>JAEIIL010023735.1:0-12850 GCA_018905715.1 Drosophila lini | reverse complement strand
AGTTGGAAAACGTACGATAAATATGCAAAACGCGAACGTTTCATATTTTTCAAGAGCAGCAAACACCGAAGCGACTCCTGTCAGGATTCTGGCACGCCGGCCAATGTGACAGAAGAGTGACAGCCCGGTGGCGTCTGATTGATATGCAGATGGTGCGTATACGTGTTCGCATATACGTATGTAACATTTCTCGTTCTGAAAAAAAAAGGAGAAGGAAAAGGAAGCCACAACGACAGCCACTGCGAAGGGACAAAACTAACATAAACGCTTGACATGACAGCGGTTGAAGATAGTGAGACGGATGTGGCAAAAGCAGAAAGTCCCCTTCTCAACCAGAATAACATTCAGCGTTGATGGGGAAATTCGTGTGATTTATGCAAAATTATGTAATCGCCGACAGGCGACAGACAGCGACTTCATTAGCAGCACACATTCCGCTTTAAATACTTTGATTGGGACCGAGTCATGCGCAACTCGTAGGTAAATAGTTTGGCGCTGTAAATTAGCGACCATTTAGCACCGATTTTGGCAGCGATTCTGGCAGCGATTCTGTCAGAATCACACCTCATATGATCACCATAAAAAAAGAGATAATAAAATCATGTTCAATATTTAACACCAAGCTTATTCACTTGCATAATCGAGCGAGAATCGTGTGAAGCCAAGTGGGAAATTAATACTGAACACATTTTGCGTCATTGCCGCAACGCTGCGTATGCGTAATTTGCTCAGGGACTCGCCGACAGGTGTGAAAAATAGTTTTCCAATAGAAAAAACATAAGAAAATTGTAGTTTGTAAATAGTTTTAATAGCAAAGGGACTTACTCTCTACTGTTAAACATTTATAAAAGTTATTTATATGTCTCATAGCTTCGTTTTAAATTTTATTTTTAGCTTAACAATTTACAACTTCTTGAAAAACCTTTTGAGACTTCAAAGTGCACAAAAAGAACTCAATTCAGTTAGTTTAAAAGCACAATCATTGAGTACCTTAAGTGGCAATTCATCATCTATAAACGCACAAGTTCATTTGATGCTCGAAATTGTGAAAACACCTTCAGAAAAAGGCACTCTGCGAATGTCAGTTGCCTTCGAATGTCGTTAATCTCTCTCGGTTTTTTTACCTTGCTCTTAGCCAACACACACACACCTTCCTGCTAAGCCAAACCAACTTATGGCTGACTGCCACAGCTTTTGTTGCACCTCAGCCAAGCATATCTGAGAAGGAGGAGCGGGAGCCAAGCCAGATTGCAGCTCGTCCTGGAGTGAAATATTCGTACTTTTTATTCCGCTGACATTTGACAATTTATTTGCCAAACTTTGTTGGCACAAATTGCTCTGATGTTTTGGCAATTCGTCAAAAGCGAATTTGGCCCATGTTTGCATGTTCCTTGGCTCAAGATGCACTCGGCTTACCCGGCCAGGGTATTTGAGGGGGCATTAACACATCAGTGTTAAAATTTAACGACCTATCCGGGCGGTGTGTTGAGGAGGGGTGCCAGGGAAGGCAGTACGGTCATAAAAAAGCGAGGAATGGCGGCCGGAAGTTGTAAAATATCCGCCACCATGTGTGCGAGGAAACGGAAGCAAGACATTTGTATGGAAGCGCATTGCCTGGGAACAGTTTTGTCTGTCCGCCTGGCCTTATAAAAAATTATATGTCCAAGCATCAAAATTTTTATCGTTCTTCGGTTTCAGGCGCAAATATAAGGAAAACATTGCAAGTCGCCCACAACGCTTAGGTGCAGTTTATATCGGTTTTATCCTCCTCATCCACATGCCCCAGCTTTATCATCATCATCATCTCTGGTTATCCGCAACGATGATGGAGAGTGGGGTTACTGGGGTATTATCCTCCTCCTCTGCATGTCTATTTCTTATCGATTCTGTTGGCCTGCCTGCATGTTTGTCTATTCTGCAATATTTACACAAGTTGCAAGACCGAGTTGTAAGTCACTTTCGGCAGACACCTGCTGGCTACGTGCTGGACTTTTGAATGTGACAAATATTGGCTTTTATTGCGAGCTCAAGGAATAGCAAAATTTTTGGGGAGAGAATGACTTTTATTTGTGGAATACTCTTTGATATTGTATTTATTTTTAAATTATAAAAATTTATCAAACATTCTAAAGCCAAGATGAGCTGGAATTTAATATATAAAATATAAAACCTTCTTTATATTTAATATAAGAAAAATTCTTTGAACTTTCTCCCTTCAAACCTGAATATAAAATTTATTATGCTCATTTTTTGTGACACTTTCTCTTGCTGTACTCGGTGTCAGCTTGTAAATTCGAAATTGCTCCTCACAAACTTGACACTCTCGCCAAAAATAAATGCATAAACATAAAAGCACAACTATATATACTCATCTAGCTGCGCATATTTACAAAGTTGCCCCTCCTCACCCATAAAAAACTTACTCGGAATGCAATGATAATTTATACCGTGGAAGGAACTTTTTGTGCTGGGGAAAAATGCCTTCGTCAGGGCTGTCAAGTCAAGGCACTTTGTAACACAAAAAAAAAAAAAAATGAGGGAAGGTAACTCTGTTGCATAAATGTGCATTAATGGAACGTGAGTCTGGGAATCCTTGGCATTCCTCAAATATTCATAAGGCAAACGTCGAGTAATAAGATGGAAACTTGCATTCCTAAAGCTCTGCAGCTCTGCTGCTCTGGAGCTCTGGAACTTTTCAGCCTGATGAGCTTGTCAGACGAGAGGAGTCCCCAGGAGCAGAAGGAGTAGAGGCAGCTGCTCACCTGGGAATCTCTGGCAGACTTGCAAAGTGGCAGGAGTCAGGGAAACCGCAAAATATCCATCAACATCAACAAGTGCTGTAGTAGTTTCTCCTTATTAAATTTCCCAGCCCAGGCAGCATGCAAAGCCTGAGAAATCTGAGAACTTCAGCAAAACAAACGAAACCGGAGAACTCATACGCCCCGTGGCCGGTGCTTTATGGCGCTGCCCCCTGTCTCTGACTTTTTATTTCTGTATTTTTCGATGGAACTGCGCGTGGCTTACACGGCTCCGGCTTGTTCGTGTTTCAGCCGTAACCAGCAGCTGTTGTTACTGCTCCTGGTTCTCGTCCTCCTCTCCTCTCCTGTTATTCGTTTTGTTTCCGGATTGCCATTGTAAAACTTTTGCGCCAGTTGTGCAATACATAAGTTGTGCCATTTTAAAGCGAAGGTTGTTACAACTTGAACACCGAGTTGGTAATGGATAGGATGAGGCCCGGCACTCTGGAAAATCCTGAAAAAGAAATCATGTAATCAGGGTGGCTAGTGTCTGTGGCAATTTCAAGTCAACTTTGGTGACGAAATTTCTAATAAATTCTTTATTAAAAAAAAAGGAAATACATTTGTATGGAAATTGAGGTTATTTTAGAATCAGCAGTTTACTTAAGTTTATATTATATATATTTTCTGACGTATATTTTGTGTGTTTCTATATTATATAAATCTCACTTAGATGATGTCTGTGTGTAGACTTAAGACTTAATAATCTTAAGCATTGCTTTTGCTCCCCCTTTTTTCTTAAGGCTGCTTCCTCTTCTTGGTTATTTTTATGAAGCTTATTCAATACCGCCTTTATATTGGCTGTCGATAACGCTCACATATCGAAGTATATGACGTGAAATAAATATATCTTTAATGGCTGTCAATACAGAACCCTCCATATTCCTGTCTGCGCTTCCAGGCAATTGAGTCGCAGGGAGCCGCAGTCAACATTGGCTTTGGTTAATCTGAACTCAAAGAACTATATGTGAGCACTGAAAAAAAAAGAAGAGGGGAAAATTAAGGAAGTAAATTTATGATTTAAGCAGCAACCATTCCATTTTAAAGTCTAATTTATTTTATTAAAAATTTATTTATTAAATAAGCCTGCTCTAAATACTAAAGACTCTTTTCAAAAGTGATAGTATAGATATTCGCTTTCAACATTAAGATTTTCATTTAAATTATTCCTTGCTTAGTAGATTTTCAGCTTAAAAACATTACTTTTTATTTACATTTTAATTTCTAAAAATTAAACTCCCCTATTTTATATTCTTTAACCTTAAATTATAATTTTCCCCAGTGCATAAATGTGGTAAAAGTGCATGGCCCAAGGGCGTCCGAGTTGATTGCAATTAAATGAGTTGGACTGGGGCGAAGTCAGCCTCAAATAGCTCGCATCAAGTGCAAATGGAAGTCAACTTGCGGTGAGCACGCCGAAATGGATTTTCGGCTTTAAACGAAATTAATTCGCTTAGCAAGTTTCGCCTCAGCATATGAGAAGAGAACTTCGACGTGTCTGTTGTTAATATAAATTTATTTGGATTTTACGCTTTTCGAAAGTTTCCCCTTGATAAATGATCACCCGAGGCGATCTCTTGCCGCCGTCATAAACTATTCCTTTGATGAATGGCGGCGGGTGGATGGAAAAGCACTGTCGAAGGACGAACGTTGAGGAAGAGAAAGGAGATGAAGGGGGTCTCTGCATGGCATCAACATGCAACAGGAAATTCGCAGAAACTTTTCACTCAGCCGAAGTTTTGCTTTCGGGTTTGTTTATGCTGCAGATTTGCTGTTTTCACTTTTTAATTTATTTATTAAAATATGTTTTGGCTTATTTGTTGAAAGGCTAAAAACGGAAAAGATAAGGCCAAGTGTTGGCTAATTTCATTTGCTCGACTTTGGAAAACATGTAGAAAGTTTTGAGATTTCCCAATTGAGGTAAGAATAAAGGAGTTTGGGAAATCTAAGAAAACTGTTATGAAATTACCTACTTCTTGAATATAGTTTCTTCTTAGATCTTGTTTAGTTGAACTATTTGATATACAAATATTTATTGATTTATTCTAGCTTATTCCGTTGTTGATTTAATTACCTCAAGTCCAAAGGCAGCCCCTGTGCAGCAACTCGGGCTTAATTAAAGAGAATTGTGGCCATTACAATTATGCCATTGTCACGCCCCTCCGACATTCAATTCGAGTTCACAATTAATGCTAATAAGCAGCCACCACTACCCTACTGACTGACGCATTAAAACGTGGTCAAGAGCGCTTGGTAAATTATCCGGGGGTCTGGGGAGCCTTCCCCGGGGGCATGGAGACCACAACAATGCTGCTTGTTGACCCAGTTAGATGGTAACGGGACGATAAAATCCCCCAAAGAAACCTGAAAAACCGGGAAAACCCACGCAGATAGTCGTCAGCGAACGAGGAGGAGCCACATAAAAAGGCGATAATAACAGTGTGCCAGAAGCGTGCGGGTCATGAAAACTTAAACAGAAGAGAATGCAAATCCACTTGACTTGATTGAAATCATAAAATGTAGGGAAATAACACAGGAATTGCCGATGCCAGAAAGCCGAAAAGGAAAGGCCCACAAAATGGCGACATAAAACTAAACGCAAGAGGCGGCAAAACAGGCGGTTCTCGAATACATCAATCATATGCCTAGCACAAGGATACCAGTACAGAGAGCAATCAGCTTAGGTGCACTGGGAAAAAATAGTGTCTGTTAATATTTAGAAAAATGTAGGGTATTTTAAAAGTAATCTGGGATTTTTTATTAAAATATTTACAAGGAAATAACATTGAAATTATAAGCAATTTATATTATGTTAAAGATTTTGTTTATTTCCTATTTTATTTTAGGGATCCTTAAATAAATGAACTTAAGCCCAATTATATAAATATAATTAACTCATCATTTAACAATAAATAATATTTTACATCCCGATTTTTCCATTTCTAAACGCTTTTTTCCCCAGCCTCAACGAGCTCATTGCTCATACGCACTGTTGCCGCCTTACATTTTACTTTCTGTTTTATTTTAAGGATCCTTTGATACAAAATTCACTTAAACCAAAATATTTTAATATTTAATTTATTACTTTAATTAATTATTTATTTCTTCTTTTTCTTTTCCAAACCTTTTTTCCCCGCCTTCACAACAAGTTGTTACATTGCTCATACGCACTGTTACCGCCACACATTTTTGTAGCATACTTTTCGGGTTGATAAAGTTTGTGTGCAAATGATTTTCATAAATGAAATTTATGTACGCTAAAATTGTTTCGCCGCTTGGTGCAAAGAGCATAAAGCATCTCACTTAATGCCCTGCCAGGGAATTTCGGGGGGCATGGGATACTTATGAAGTGCTGCCGTAGGGCGGGGCCACGCCCCCGGGGAATGTGGGTAACGTAGTGCCGCTGGAGAATGGGGCGTGCCAAAAAGGGGTTGGGATGACAAACGTGCCATGGCTGCATGATAAATAGCTGGACTGAGCAAACAAACTAACTGACGGCGGCCCAGGACACACGTAGTTTGGAGCGGGGTTGGTTGGGTCCTGTGGGATCCTGCGGGTAGCCACTGAGCCACTGGCAACCGAGTGACGTACTGACTTTGGACTCGTGCACATTTGGGGCCGGACATAAATTCCGAATGCCAATTGGTCTGGCCCAATATGAAATTACACAATTGTTTATTCAACAAGCCAACGGCTACCTTCCAGAGTCCGTCGGTTGGTTAAGTCCTGCGACCTGCCTTCATCCCGGCTGATTTATGTTAATTAGGACCACAATTAACTGGTCACTGGCAGCGGACAGGTCGGTAAATTATTTTACTTCAGCCAAACTGCATTATTCCGCCAAAGAAGAGAATAAAATTAACACACAAATTTGGCTTCGCTTTCCTCCCCCTTGCTAATGGCAGCAGCCATAATAATCTTTAGCATTTATTTCGCTATTAATCTCAATCAAATTTAATGTCGGCCAAAACTCCCGTGGATGTGCTCTGCAGCTGGCTCATTCTGGCCTTCATCTGGGCCCTTTTTTTTGGTTTTCTTATTCGGTAAATCTGCGGCTCCTTACTTTTATTGGCATCGCTTCAGTTTTACTTTGTCAGTGTGCCGAGTGCCAACAATATAGCCAATTAATATATTTAGCCAAGCAAACAGGTTTGATTGCCTAAGTGAGCGTAATTACCTCAAAAGATTAACTGAATTTTTGTATAAGAATTGTTGTTCTCAAAGACATAAATTGATTATAAAAGGTTGGGAGAGATATTAACCCATTTGCATTAATATTTAAAATATAATTTGGAAATTACCTCTTACCACAAGTTGAATTTTAAGTAAAACTTCTAAGGACTCTTTCTTAGCCTGTTGCCTTAAATTCCCTGATTTTACCAGATTTTTTAAAGGCATCCCTGGACCACGGAGTCAACATCAAATGGCCGGAGAATCATTTGGCATTCATGCAAATTTCACTTTGTGCTTTTTCCCAGCTCACACACACACCCAGCCTTAGCACACGTGCACTGACTGTGGAAAATTCTTTTTCCTTGAAGATTGGCCAGAGGGGTATTGCTTTTTTTTGTTCCTTTCAGCTTGGTTTGGTTACCCCGAAGCCTGGCGGACCATTAAATTAACCTTGACTGGGTATCGTCGTCCCGTCGTCCTTGCTCCGTGTCCATGGACACCTTTCTCCCGCTTGATTCGCTGCCGGCCATCAGCTGTTCATGGTCCATGCTGTTGAATGTCCAATTACTGTTAACATGCATAAATCACATCTGTCAATTATATTCGGTGCCCTGCCTCTATCTATTACACAACTCACACCATTTATACACACACACACATTCTGCATGTGTGCCACTAATGTGTGTTTCGCAGGCGGCAGCTGCGACACTTGAGTCTGGGGAGGCCAACTAACGTTTAATTAATTAATTCGCTTGTTATTCCCGCTACGTGCGGCACGAACAAGTTTTTGTAAAACATTTATGCCTGTTACCTATTAGGAGGAGGAAACTCATCCTGCCAGATGGCTTCAGTGCACAAACAAAAATGAATAAAAATACAGATGAGGTGCGTGGAATAAAAACAGTAGACTTTCTAACTTTTATGCATTCAAATTGTTTGGTTTATTTAATAAAATCTAAGAAATATATTTATGCCTAAGCAGGGTTTTATTATAAAATAACTTAACTTTACCTATATTTATTTTTAGTACCTTTAAGATCATTACTATTTCACCCACAACTGTATTCTCATATTTATTCGAAAGCCAGCACGTATTGTATCTGCTTCTCCTGTTTGGATTCCTTGGCAGAGGCCAACACATGGGACACTTTTTGCAGCTCTCATAAATTCTGCACTCGCACTGAATGGCTGACAAAAAAAAAAGAAATCATAAAAATGTTCGCCAATGCAATTCTCGTATTTTCAACCATATTTTTCCTCTCGCAGAAAGCAATCTTCCATCTGAATTTTCCCCAGGACAGAACGTTTCCTTTTTTTTTTTGACTCTCGATACGTTTTCAGTTTCGATATTTGCTCTTTCTTTTGATAATACAAGTTACATCGTGCAGGCGAATTTAATTGCATTTTTAAACATGGTCCGCAGTGTGAATTGGATTCCAGCTGCCATGGAAAATGGCAGTTTTCCCTCATCGATAGAGTGTCCTGCAGAGCAAATGGGGGTTAAGAAATGGGTGAAAATATGGGATGTTATTTTGGTAAAATGTTACTTAAAGTAAATAACAAAGAGAACAATTTAATATATTAAAAAATATATATATAAGAAATTAAGTAAAAAAACTGAAGCCTTTTTAATCAAATATTTCCACATAAAAAGAAGCAAATAAAAACTTTGCTTTACAAAGAGCTTAATAGTAATCTTTTTCCACATGAATCTGAAATATATATTTCTTTCATTTTACAACGAAAAATGAAGCAAAAGCAGAAAACCTTTCAGTAAATGAAACTACAGCGAATCCCCCCAAAAGACCAAATGCATATGTGATGAGCAAGCCAGCTTGCCTGCGATTCCATAAATACAAAATTATTGAGCTCTCGCTGCAGTTGCCAATCGAAATCGCATTAAAAATCTCCTCGATTCCGGCAATTTAAATGGCCAAAAGACCGCCAGAGCCAGCGCCAGGAAGTAATAAAAAAAGTTTCATTAAATGAGTGCTCGCAGTTAATGCCAAGCAGCTTATCTGCCGCGTAATACAATTTCGTATATATGTAAGTAAGTATCTTACTCCACAACAACAACAACAACAATTTTTCAATGTTTTATAAGCCCTCGATTGAGTGTGTGTGTGTGTGTGTGCTGGGGGAAAGCAATTTACATTTACAACGAGAACATTATAAACATTTTAGCGACAATTCCCAGTCATTATTGGCATAAAAATAGCCATTTTAAGTCCCTGTTAAATGACAAATCGATAAGTGAAGTAACTGAGGCAATCTTTGAGCTGGTAGCTTCCCGAAATCAAGCACTTGGTTTGAAAAGTGCAGTGTTTTTTTTGTTCTATTTTTCTGGCAAACAGAGTGCAGCTGACTAAGCCGATGAAGCCATCTGCAAACAGCCAGAGAAAGGAGCAGCTGGAGAAAATGTCAGGCTAAATGTCAGTGGCAAGGCACTGAGAGAAAATATAGAAAAAGAGGAAAGAAATCTCTAGTCAAAAGAAATATTCCAAAGAAATCTATCATCAAAATAATCTTTATTTTCTCTGCAATATTTTTAATCAAATAAAGTAAACAATCTGCCAAATTGTACACTCATTGCCATGTGGCCATAATGGACGACTTTAATCCCTGTTTGCCAGAGACCAACTAACTAAGAGGCACAATCCCAGCCAGACCCAAAGTGTTTAATTAATGAAACACTACAGACGGCTGCCACTTAAAAGCTGCGAAAATCCCCACGAGAGAGCGTAAAGCTGAAAGTTTTCGACAGCATTTAGTGGCCGTAGCTCAGGTGGAAAAGGCTTTTAAAACTTTCCAGCTCTGACCTGACCTTTTGCGGAGCCAGAGAACACAATGTGGCAAGCATTTCATTATGTTGCCACCAAGGTGGCAGCCAGCTGCATAAAATTAAACATTTATGGGTGCCGCAAGTGTGCGTCGCAGTTGGCAACGACGACTACCAGGCACCCCACGGCGTATGAGCAATGCCACAAATCGCAAAAAATGTATTATTCAAATAAAAGAAGAGGGAGGCAAGTCGTCGGTGTGTGATGGTGAGGCAAAGACTTTAATTAGTTTTCAGCACTGCGGTCGAACAACAATTCCTGCGGTCTCGCTTTGTCCTGCTTTGTGTCCTTTTCACGTTCTGAAATGAAACCGCAGTTGTTGCGGTTCCCAAGCACCGGACACGCTAATGGCATTTCAATGTCCATCGCCCCGGAGTTGAGTCACTGCGGCATTGATTGAATGATGGCAATATAAGTGTTTGAATATGAATACCTGGCCTCATTTATAGGTCAAGAAATGCGATATATTTGCAGTTTGTAAATAAATTAGCTTTTAAGGTACAAGAAGATTTACTAAACAGTTACAAAATTTATGTTTAATTTTCATAAACTGATTATAACTTGGAAAATGTGCCTATCCTAGCTTCAACTTAAATGACTTAAGCTTAGGTAGCTTGACCCCAGGCTTGGATTTGAATACAATTTCAGGTAAATTACCTTCGAATCACAGACCAATTTGATTCCGTTTGAATACCTCCGAAAATCGACCTAATTGTGCCATCTTGACCGTAGCCCGATGACCAGGAATAGGGCTCAAGTCAGCTGTGAAAATGCAGGATAATCAGATCTCTAGGATGCACTCACGCACACACACACACACTCAGACACTTGCCCTTGGATGCACTCGACTCGGTTTAGATTTAATTTCACCTTCGACTGCGCCCTGTGATTCACTTGATTCACTTTCTTGATTTTATTTTTACTTTTGGAGTCGCATGTAGTTACCGAAAAAGGATGAAGGATTTTCTGGTAAGCCTTGGCTGATGTCATTTGCAGCTTAGAGCTACATGACAGTAGCATTTTGTCATTTTGTCATCCATGGAAATCAAGGGAAGCCCTTACTCGGCCCGATTGTTTCTTGCTGAGTCAGTGAGTGGCTTTGGCTTAGGGTCCTTGAATTATTTGCACAAAATTCGACATATAAAAGAGCAAAGCTCGGCCGGCAAAAATAAATGAACATGAGAGCGCGTACTATATAGTATAGTGTATCGGAGGGGGGAAAAATCCCTCGACTAGTAATTCGTTTCATGTGAAAAATGACAACCGTCGGCCGGCCGGGCTGTGATTTGCTTTAACAAGCGAAGGATTCAGCCGGCGGCGCTTGGCATGTCCTTGCCCTCGGTGAGTGTCGATATCAGGACTGAGGGTGTGGGCTGAATAGTAATGAGTCAGAGAGTCACTGTGAATTGACATCGAGCGTTTCTGGCAAGCAATTAATGTGCTTTATGTCCTGTCATATTTTCCTTTCGGGGCCCAGGCCAACGAATCCTGCCAGACAGACGGTTCTTTATTCGTTTCCAGTTGAGCTGGCTGTTCATCCCGTTTTTGATTTGGACATTGACATTGCCTGAGTATATTTTTTTGGGGCAAAAACCGAAGCTAAACTTTTCGGTTGAGCGAAAGTTTGCCTTAATATCCTTCGCTCTTCACTCACTAATCGAATTAAAGTCGCATTTCCATTCTCCCTTCGGAGAACAAACTTTTAACTGCACCATAAAACAATTTATTATTCAATATTTGTTGGCCAAAAAGTTTTAATTACAAAGTTTTGCCGCCAAGCCGCAGAAATTCGGTGAGGCGAAGCCGCAAAAAATTAAAATTCATCTCGGTCCCTCAACCACCGAAAATTAGCTAATTAAAGTGGCAAGTAAATCCCAATGACAGGCGATTCTTGTGGCGAACAACAAGTGCGCTTAATCAATCAGTGCAATCAAGCATAAATTGTCTTAAAACAAAGCCCGGGCTAAATATTGTGATGCCATTAAGGGCCCACTGTCAATAGAGAGGCGAGAGCGAGCGAGATCGAGGTGCTGGGCCACAGGAAGTGGATCCCGGAGCGGTGACAGCGGAAACGGAAGCAGCGGGAGAGGCAGAGTGACAGAGGAGTCTCCCAGGCATAACACAAAAGCCAAAGCCAATGCCACTTAAGCCTGTGCAAACACAAATGCCTGACAGCCCGAGTGTTGGTCCTCCACCTATGCGTCGCGTTCTCTGGTGCTTCATCGCTCAGTTCATCTTCCTCTTTGGCTGACACAGTAAACAGTGGACACTGGGTACAGGGAATCTGAACAATAGAAAAATAAATTAGATTTTAAGTTAAGTTTGAAGTTGTGAATTAGAGTTCACCAGGAGTGCATTTACAATTATATTTTAAGAATGTTTTAAACAGAGAAACAGCAGCGGTTGTCCCCTCAAAACATAGCAATTAGGGTTCAAACAAGAAGCTTTTTTCATGGAATCTATGGCTCTTGTAACCTATTTTTTGTAATTTTATGTATAAATCATCTTTCAATCGGTTTCCTTTAGGCCAACATAATCAATACCCACTGTAGAACTCATCGTAGCAAAAGGGAACGAGCCATCTTCATCGGCCTCTCATGGTGTGTTATCAAATTATGCAGGAACGTTATTATTGCGGCTTGTTTCGTAGAATATTTCGTGTGTTTTCGATGGCGAAATTGAATAACAAACATGCCGCACGAATCGCCTGCCACGGGGGCTTCAGACAAAGTGGTATTAAATTGCCACTTGAAGCTCAAAAACCTCAGCATGCGAGGCTGTGTATGTGTTAGCGGTTGACACATGAGAGAAATGAAATCAATTTCACTTCAATTCCTCACATGAAACGTGGGAAATCATATTTGAATTGCTTAAGGGGGTCTTCTCATTGGGCAACTTTTTTTTTTCGATTTTTTTTTTTTTTCATTTATTTATAGCTTGAAATGTTGTGCATATGCCCCCAAAAGGATTTTTAGAAAATCGAAATACTTTAGAAGATACGGCCTTTTTTGTGAAGCAAGGTCTTCGTCAAAAGGAGCA
>JAEIIL010023734.1:0-15338 GCA_018905715.1 Drosophila lini | reverse complement strand
CTAAAGATGATCGGAACATCTAAGAATCAGTATGTTTACGAAGAGGCAGTCAATATAGACAAAGTAATTAAAAACTTTGAATAAAATGACTTTAAAAAAATCTAGGTTTTTTTTATAGCTTTTTTAAAAGGATTTTTGGGGTTTTTGGGTTTTTATTTTTGCTAATCTAGCGTTTTTTTCGGGAAAGATTATGGCAACACTGCCACGCTGAGAGGCTCGACTTAACATTCTATGGTCAGTGAAAGCGAGAAAGGGATGGAATGTTGTCCTTAATTATGCAATAATTTAAATTAAACAGAAGTTATTTAAAAATTTGATTTTGCTTTCTTTTTTCCTTCCGGTGTACAACGACCAAAATTCTGGGGAGTTCCCCACCCACCCATAAAAAGCTAAGCCCTGATAAGCAATTGCTGAATCGCTTAATGTAAATATTTAAACTTCACACCCTGAATCACACACAACAAAAAAAGCTTATCGCACGCCACTCAGTCTTTTATTGTTGTTGCTTTGGTTTTTTGCCTGGGCCTGCCCCAGAGACAATGTCAACAGGTTGACAACAGGTTGACAACAAGTAGTTGTTGTTGCTATTGCAACTCCATTGAACTTGGACACGCACAACGGCAACAACAACAACGTTACATCATTCACAGTGTGATAACGACCCTGAGCTCAATTTCTGTGAGCTCGTCTTTCTGCCTCTGGGTTAAGGGAAATAGAATTTACACGTCGAATTGATTTTAATGGCTAATTAAACGCTGATTAGCTCATAGAAAACAAAACAAACACCGTGCAGCGAAGTTGCTGAGCAAAACAAAACGTATAAAAACAGATGATAGCAAAACACTCCCGTCCCGTTACGGCGAACGCACCTCAACGTAACGTAACGCGTCGACATGCCACAAGCTAAAAATAGCTGCGCAGGTCTTTTTCATCCAATTATTGACTTTTCCCCACCAGACACTTGGCACACTTGTTATCGCTTTTCATGCTCAAATACCATGCGTCGCTTCAGGCTAACAGCATTCACGGGATTTTCCGCCGAGCGCAGTTTGATGAAAGCCGCCAAAGCGGCCAAAGACACCGTGCTGCCGCCTACAATGGTCAGCAGACGTCGCGTTTTATGGCCGGGAATACCGCCCGTTTGTGAAGATCCGCTGGAGAATCTGACCGATCGGGCAACGGACACGCCCACGCCCGACCGCTGCGTAATTAGGGAGCCGCTTTTAACCGTTAATCTAGCCACTGCACCCGCCATTGTGTCCGGAGTTGTAACGAGGAAAAAACTCAACTAGTGACAAATAGGAAAGACGTGATGTGCGTAACGTAAGCTGGATGCTACGTGGGAGGCAGGGTTGTCAGCCGTCCTCAAAAAGTGGTTGGCTCTTGGTGTTAAGTTTTTCTATGATTTTCGTAGTTTTTTAGACAATTTACAAGCAGTATTCAAAAACAAAACTTTTAAATTTGTAAATAAAACTATTTAAAATAAATAATTAATAAATAAAAAATATAGGTATATATTTTTTAAGCAAGCTGATGTTAATGTAAATCATAGATATAAGTATATCCGCATACATCAAGACTTTTAAACAATAACTAGAAAATCATAAAAAAATAAATAAAAAACGTAAGATACTCTGTGAGCTGTTAACGTAACCATACGGCGCTGCCAGACTGCCAAACATTTGCCAGAGGGCAACCTGGCGGGCATTTCAAAAAGAAATGAAAGAAAGTGAATTTTTATGTTATTTTTTTTAGTGTTTTTACTACTGAATCTGAAGAATAAAAATTATGATAATTTAAATAAGAAGAAAATAACATATTTTTTTAAAACTACAATGAAAATTATTGAATTGAATATCATCATTTGGCCTGTCGGTTTTAGATTCCTTTTAGATTCTATTTAGAATTACTCAGGGGACTACGTGTCTAAACCCACACAAACCAGTGGCGAATATTTGTAGAAACTAATTAAGAATCCTGCTAACGTGAGTCTTGGCGGTTCGCAGTTTTCTCAAAATACATATTTGGGCCCAAAGGTATTCGTCACTGTGTGTGGAGTCCAAACACTCGGGCGGAATTCCCCAATTATTTCCGCATAACTGCCTTTTAAGACCTATAATAATTGACTCTTGCCAATATTTTGACTCACTCGAAATGGGGTGCTACGTGCCTAAGTCCACACAGATCCGCCCAAAACTTATTGCAGATCCTGGCAACGTAAACCTCTGCGGTTCGATATTGACGTAATACGTAATAGTACAAATTTCAGACTCTAGACGGGATGGGGATTTTTATTGGGCATGTCGAAAATGGGGCTGTGACGCGTCGCGCTCTACGCAAAAACCAAAACAAATAAACTTATTGACCGTCAAAAGTCCGAAATTCCAGTGACTCAGTGGTGGGTTGAAATGAAATATGACAAAAATGCAACTAGAAATCAATAAAAATGTCGAAATATTTTATGGGAAAACAAATGTCCCCGTTGAATGACGATAAAATGATCTAACGAAACCTGTTGCACACACCCCGTCCCCAAAAAATTTCAATAGAAACGTTCTCTGTTCACCAGATCCCTCCTCTTGTTGTGGCAGAGAAAAATATCAATTTCACTTGATTTTCTTTCCGCTGTCGCGCGAAACCCTAGACGCAGTTCGTCTCTTTTAGGAACCGCTCTGCATCTCTCTTTCTCGCAGAGTTGAATTCAGGTGAAGTTCACGACCCAGGATAGTTGACACTTTGGGAGTTTTGGTCCATTACCTCGATCTGGGGCCGCCGGAGAGTCGTCGGAGCGTCGCCTTCGCCCCAAAAGCCTTGGCTTCGCTTGCTCGCCACTTATGAGCTCGTAAATTATTAGTTTCAATTTTAAGCTGCGCATTGTGTTTCCTTTTCCAATCCATTTCCTGCTAAAGTTGTAAAAGAAGTGAGTGCCCTTCCACACGGGCGCCAGCGGACTCGAAAGAGGATTCCCGATATCAGTTGGCACATAAAAAGATTTGTGTTGACGCCTTCGCCGGGCCTTGACTTGTAAAAGGCCCCAAGGGCAGGCCAGAGAGCCCACAAAACGTTCGATATGAATGCTTAATATTTTGGTTTTCTTCTGGTAGTAATAAAGTCGTATTTGGTTTGGCTTCGTTCCTGTTCCACCTTTCTTCTGGTAGTAATAAAGTCGTTCACAAGTCCCGCAAAACGAAAAAATAACCCAGGTGGTTAAGAAATTTCGGTTGAACCTTAGCGCCAGGCCCAGGGGCGATGGTTTCATTTTGCGGGTTAATTAGTTTGGCATTTAAAGTGTTTTCAAAAGAATACACTGAGGAGAATACAGAAGGGTGTATTTTCTTTATTAATTGAACTTGGCCGGAATGTACTGCTGTAAGTTTTTTTTGGCACACAACTGACTACTGTTCACTGGGCCTTTGAACATATCAAAAGGATCAATTCGTTTAACGGTTCTACCTAAATATATATATTTTTCTGTTGTCTTACCATAAATAAAACTCAAGTCCCATGAAGGATTAAAATCCACACCCACCAGATCGGTTTGAAAGCGTCTTCAGGATAGAAACTTTCTACTGAACTACTTGAAGAAAATAATGCAAGCACTTACTTACTATAGCTTTTTATAGTATTTACAAGTTAGAAGCATGACACCCAAATAATTGTAAGATATATAATTTTATTTACAGCATTTGGAAAGATTCGAACTGGCTTTCAAACACTATTTTTACAGACTGACTACAACATTTATGACACATTTTCTTTCAGTGGTCTCGTGATACCATCGACTTGGCTTTCCGGGGTCTTTAGGCAAAGCGATTAGGTAATATTTTTCAGGGGTTTGCCGCCGCATTATTTAACGGTAAAATTGAAATTGATATACGAGATGACAGTCGAAAAAAAATAAAATCCCGGCGAGGCCTCCAGATACGAGATCTCAGATTATTGATTTCGCTGGAACCTTGACGGCTGCAGATGATATCACTCGCTGATCAAATAAAAAGTTCAATGTCAATGCTTGATGCTTGATGCGCGGCTCAATCAGTTAAAGAACACTCTGTGTGTCGGGCCAGAGAAAGGGGCCCCTGTTGGGCCACCTGTTGAGCCAGTTCACCCGAAGTTCATTGAGTTGTAATTAAAATAAAAAAGATGCATACAGAATTCAAATAATGGAGTACACAAATATAATAAAAGGGGACCACACGCAATCCGTTCACAAGGCGCTGCCTGTCACACATAAATCTCAATGGCACATGCGGGAACCGAGAGGACCGAGGGGATCGCGACTTCTGGGTCCGGGAGCTGATGCATCACCTCCGTAAGAAAAGGGTGCCAAGGGGTCTTGGCCAAGGATGCTGCGGCCAAAATCCGGTTTGGGTAGCCCCTCTAACATGGCTGATTTATGCCTCGCCCCTGGCCAACACACAATATGTGCCGAGGAAAACAAACGGGCAACTGGCCAACTGGCCAGCGAACGAACGAACCCGCCGCCACCACCAATAGAAGCCGCTCCAATTACATCACTCAAACTACAGTTAAGGTGACCAAAAAACACTCGCAGGGAACTGGAAAGTCGCGCGGCTGTCACATTAGGCCGCTCTAATCAGACAGAGAGCCCAGTTTATCGCCGGACAAGATCTTCGAAGGATTAGCAGTCTAGACTTGGGATCTGCCTAGATCTTCACATCCCAAGATCCCGCTCTGGATCCTCGTTCCGCTCACCGCTCTCTGCTCACGAACGTGTTAACGGACCATCTGTTGGCCGCAGGTCTCTTGGCTGCTGGCCGGTTTGGCCAACTATACGAGCGGCGCTAGAGACCCAAGACTGGGGAAAACCAGGAGAGATGAAACACAGAAATAGTTTAGAAATCTGTTACGATTTCAAAATATGATCGTAGCTTTTCTCAGTGTACGAAATGAAAGAGAACTTCTGAATGCTCTTTTGTTGTTTCTGCTTTGATTAAGTTCTGATATCAATGCTTCGGAGCGGGAGTGGGGGATGAGTAACCCGAGCTCTGGCCACCAGCTTTGGACCTCAACGAGTCTTTCTTTTAATTTTATTAATTGTTATTGCCGCAAAGTTCCATAAATTTCGTCCATGCATGGCGATAGATAGCCGTTCCACTGATTTGGTTAATAGCCGCGATATCGATATCGATTACGTTGGCAGGCACAATAAAAATTGCTCACATTTATGTAGATTGTGGAAGAAAGAGCCGATCTATTGAGTGTCTCTGGCATTCTTATGAGACAGCTTGACTGATTGTGGGAGAATGCGGAGAGGCTATCCAAAGACTAGAAGCCTTTCGAAATCCGAATTTAGTGGGTAAGGGGCAGGCTGTTTTCAAAAGCTATCAGCCTCCGAACGATATACATAGATTTAAAAAGCAGGGGGTCATCTAATTAATTGTTATATGTGTATGTTGGTATCTTTCTCATAACTAATATTCTATGCAAAGCCTAATGTGTGGATATAAACAATTTGATTAAATATTTCTAAAAAATACACGTCTAGTATGGCTTAGCTTACCTTAAATGTATTTTATAAAATTATGAAGACTTTAAGCAAGTAAGTACAAAGTAACACTACATCCAAAAATATATAAAAATAACACACTCAATTTCGAAACCCTTTCAATACAGAAACCCACTCAATATCTATCCAAAACCTACCACAAAAGAAACAAGATTCAATTCAACCAACCAAATTATATTGTATTAAATTTGTCCCTAAAAATCTACAATTTATTTGACTTTCAAGAAACACCCCTAGGCCAGCTCCCAAAATAGTTTCTAAAATCTCCCTGTATTATTTCGATTTCATTACCTTCTTCACACCATCTAGTGTGCTCAAGGTGCCCTTCACTTAGGTCCCAGACCAGATCATCAATTGCTTGACACTGCTCCAGCCGAACCCAATTAAAATCAGGCAGCGAATTTATTAAATTGTCATCGATGGCTGCCAAATTAAAATGTCAACGGCTTGCCGAAATCCCAAAAGGGGCGGCCGGGGACAGGGGAGGGCGCAAAAAAGTGTCATAAACTTGTTTGACAGATTTCCTTTGATTCATGGAACCCATAAATAAAGCTCACCAAGTCTCTGGGCGTGGCCCGAAGCCGAGAGCCGGAGACCCGCGAGCCACTGCAGCGCCAAATCAAAGTCAATGCGATGCATAAATATTTTGGCGAACCAAATGAGATTCATTTGGCTGTCATCGTCATGTGGTAAGCACCCGCGCCAAGGAATGCCGGAGCACAGCCTGGTCCCGACCTCGATCCCGATTCCGAATCCGATGCAGATTTCGGCCAGATCTGATCAGAGCATTGCATGTTTCGCTGCCATAATTCTTCGGCGATTCGGGCCACTTGATGATGACATTCATGTCTCCAGCCAAAAGGCGCCATCCACTTGACTCATGAATTTCTTGGTTACCACACTCGGAGCACCTGCCTCGAGCACGGAGCTCAGCTTTAGTGCCCAACTGGCGCCGGTTCCTAAGTCGTAACTGGTTCTTTCCGGTGATTCCATCTATTAGACTTTTTTATGATCCTAGCCACACCTTGGAACATTCAAAGTCTACGTCATGGAAAGTGGCCAGAAGAAGAACAAGGATGTAATACCATAAAGGCATTCAGGAGATTTACTGAAAACGATTTATTCTAGATATATAATGCACATTCTTTTTAGTGTGCATTGATGGTTCGGGCTGACCTGCACATCTATTACGTCAAATTATGTACAACTTCTTGGCTATTTGGTCTGTTTGTTTGTCTACTCCTGAAAGGATATCTCGGGATCGGAAGTACTGACAAGACAGTCGACCAGCGCTTCGTTTATTTGCTGGATGTCAATCAACTCCATGGTCGCCGACGTTGTTCTGTAAACGGGCCCAGGACCAGCATTGCAAATTGCAGTATTAGTTCGTTGGCAAAGCTAGAGGGTCATAAGGCAGTTTAAATAGTGGATTTCAGGACTCACAAACACAAACACCCATACCTTCTTAAAATGTTTTGCCAAGGAGCAGGCAAGCACCAGGATCGGGGGATCGCTATCCTCTTCATCGTACAAACCCATCAGCGAGTGACAGAGGCGCGGTGATCCAAAGCTTACCTGTAGAGTTGTCGAATTTTAAATTTATCTATATAATTACATAAGAACGCTCCTCACCTGCACACTGGCGGCCACGAGAGCGGGCCAGCAGACGTGCCACCAGTTACTCCACTTGACCTGGATCACATCTATGGCGTTCAGTATCAGGGGTCGTTCCTGGAGCCGCTTTTGCAGTTGCTGCCGCTTCAGTGAAGGAGAAGAACTGGTAGGCATTACCTCAAAGCAAGTAACTTCTTGGCAAGAGGACAGCGGGACTGTGCTTTCGCTGGTAGGAAAATCTTGAAGTTCTGAATCGCTCCCGATTAGGATGCTCTTCCGCAAACGGCGTGAGGTTCGAAGGCTTCTTCCTGTTCCTACGTGACTTCGCCTTTTCTGTGACTTTTTCTTCGGACTGAGAGTTGTCAACTGGGTGGCCACGGTCCGACTGAAAAGGAAAAAGTACTGCAACTAAGATCAAGGTGAAATGCCCTGGTTAAGTACCTCTCGGTGCCGAAGCAACGTCGCAGGCCATTATAAAAGTTGGCCCAGATAACGGCCATTTCTAGGACTGGCATCGTGAGATATTTGTCAGTTAAACGATTGAACTCTAAATTTTGGTCAACAAGAGAAAACAGAAGTCCAAACCGAGACGTTGGATTTTGATTACTGCTGCATCAAATCATTTCCCTAACTGTCAGGTGGCAAAGCCTACCCAGGACTAGAGATTTGACACAGGCTAAGAACATTAGGGTTGGATAAAATAAGTATAGAAATGGATTCAGGAACAATCTGTGAATAGTGAAATTCTATGTTCAATTTTTTCCACCGACTGACCTTTCTGTCGAAAAAGAAAACTTAAATGAGTTCCGTGTGCAGCTAGAATTTTGATTTATTTCTGTTCCGATAGATCTGCGTGAAGACTCAAGGCCCGCTCGGATAGTGCACTCATAATTTATGGCGTCAATGGCTGCCATCGCAATTAGCATTGCAATCTAAATCAAAATATTTACAAATCAATTACTGTGATTGGCGACCCCGCCGCACAGTCACTTCCACCATAATCGATCACCCAGCTGGGGACCCCATTCCCATTCCGATTCCGATACCGATTCCACTCCCGAGGCAGAGATACCACTCCATAATCCGACCGAACCCCACCCCCAATCGACTTGGTGGCGACGACAGCATTTTACAGTAATCATAATTTGCATTGGCCTTAACCCGTTGAAAAATAAGGATTTTTTGATATTGAACTTTATCAACTTATCTGAGCTAGTTATATATATTGTTTAATAGTTTGATAAAGTGATGGTTTTATATAAAATAATATGGGCTAAGGGCCAGAGTCTCATTCTATAGTTAAGGCATCGCGGTCAGAAAAAGATCCCTGCTGGGCAAATTAGGTTTTCTCGAGCCCTTACAGCCGCCCTCTTTCAAATCTTTTCGGCTCAAAAGCTAATTTCAAAAACCTAAACAGCACTCTTTTATTCAATTATTTACCTTTAACTTTAGGTATCTGTATCTTTAGCTGTGAGACAAGAATCCATCCCTTTAACCACTTTTCCAAGCATTACATTAGTGTAAACTTTTTCTTATATTAAATATAAATAAAAGTGACTTTCGTGATAACAATTTTTGCTGGGGGTTAACTTGTTTTCGTATCAGCTGCCGTCTTGGCTTAAGATAAAAGTCACCCATTGGCGACACAATCAGTTTGAGATTTGATTTTAATTGACTCGATTCGCTGCCAATGGAATTGACTTTCTGTCAGTCTGAGCGTCGGGTATTGCTGACGCTGCTTGTTCGTCGCCATTCGTTGACAGGCGACTATTACAATTTTATTAACATAAATTATAGTGGCCAGATCGATGCTTGGACTAATGGATGCTTAATGGTTGTTAATGCATGGTGACTGCAAAGCAATTCCTCACCAAAATCTTATTTGATTTGCTCTCTACTCTGTGCAACAGAACCCGATCCCATCATATCTGCGAAAAAGTGTCGCTACCACACCGAGAAAACACGCTGGCTGACAGTGGACATGACAATATTGTAAATATTGTTTATTCTGTAACTTAATATCGCTCTGATCGCAATCTAGATACGTTTCTGGCCAAGGAAAAGCCGCCAACCTTGGGGCAAGCGCCGCGCGTTTTTAATCGCGCTGGAAACGCGCGAGATCGGCTCAAGGTGTAAAAGACTGGGAGTCAGGTTTACATCGGGATTGGTCACGGGATCCGGATGGTTGGGGCGCTGACCAGGGCAGCTGCCCCTCGAACACCCCGACTGGCATCACTTGCCACATTTTCGGTCAGCCACGGTTTTTAATTAATCCAACAACATCTTGCCTCGGACTGCACTCGGCTTACGCGGAAAAAGGGTCAGGGGTCGTTGAGGCGAGCACATTAGGCTGGAACACTCAAACACCCGGGTTAATTAAGTCATTAGCCCGAAAATGTCCTGCTGCTGCTGCTGCCGCTTCCTCTGCTCCTGCGCTTAATTAATCATTTTAATTGTCTCGCTGCATACCGAAGGATAATGTGGGGAGCGGAGGAAGAAGGGCTGATCTGGAAAACTGCGGGGGGAAGGTTATTTATAGGGGCACCCCCCGCCGGCAGAGGGCAAGGTCGAGGGCAGGGACACTTGGCATGTGCTTCATCGGCTCGCAAGCGTCAAATTGCAGGGCCCTAAACGTGGTTCCGTCATTTTGGTTAATGGAGTTAATTGTTTTGGGGACAGTCGTTTGTGGGCTGGCGAAACCACTTAGTCAACCGACGGCGTGCAACAGTTTCAAGATAAATTTCAGGTTTCAAGTTTAGAAGTTAAAAATAAAGCAAATATAATACAACCATTATGTTTTTTTTTTTTTTTTTGTATAGCATATTATTCTCTTTATTTTGGACTTCGCCTTTATCTGCGTTATCATTAAATATTTGATATCTCAACTAATTTTGTGAATGCTTAATTTCCTTGCTTATACCCAGACAGCCAATCAGCGAGAGCCACCCCCACCGCCAGCCCAATGACGCAGTCCATCAACCGTGACGTTGGCGACTCCCCCGAAATATTTCTGCAATTTCAGTGATCCCCTGTCACTGTCAAGTTCAACGTAAACACAAAAAGGTAACATGTGACTTTATTCATTTCAAAGATTAGATAAACTTTATTCAAAGAAATTTGCTCATTTTCATTTGAGGTGGCCTGCATTTTGTGCCTGGTGGTTCCGGAGACCATAAATAGGTTTTGTGATGTATCTATTCTTAATTTCAGTTGGGGAAATGGAATGGACAAAGCTTAGCACTCATAGGTAACGTAGCCATGAGTTGCCGGCCAGAATGGTATGATTCACAGCCGAAATCCCAGCGTATTAGCAAGGTGTTTGATGACGCTCACCGCTGCTGCACTTTGGGCCCATATAGTTAATGGGTATTTGTGCAAATCTGCGATAGCTTGCGAAATACGTAGGCACTGGAAATGTCTACGCGCCAAAAAGCACAACCGCCACTGCCCAGCCACCAAAACAATCCGAGCAAACACGAGCGCCTGCAATCAGAACGCTCGCACTGTCAACCGGAAAGCTGGCACGTGATAGAAGATCGGATCTGTCGCAGAGTCCGCTGTTTTGGGTATAAAGAACGTCGGGAAAGAGATATATTATCTTTGAGAGCTGTAGATCTGAAAATATTGCATACTTATATGTTGGTACTAGGTGTTTGTTTTTAACTATAATATAAAGCAATAAATGCAGCTTTTTTATTTGAGTAATATAATTTATTATATTTCGATTTATTTGGATAAAACAAAATGACTCATGGGGCATATAACTTATGTAAGAAATTAAAGTTCTCTTAAGCCAAGCGATGAGTATAAATATTTTGTTTATTACAAAAATTGCAATCAATTAAAAGTAAGTACAGGTTATATGAATTATATTCTTATAAATAATCTTATTTTTTTTTTAATTGTATAAATTTATGCTTAATAAATTATTTTTAGCCCTATTTGGAATTATATAATTAATTGTGGTAGGCACTACCTTTCTTCATATTTTGTATTGTTTACTAATGAGCACCGCTGAGTTTAATGTGCCAAATATTAGTATCTAATCGCTGATTCACAAAATTAGCACTATCGGTTTTCATTAACTTCTGTCACACTTTCGTCAGATAATCGGAAGTCCCTGCTCCCGGGCTGTGTGATCGTTACTACCTTAGTGGTGTTACCATTCTTTTACCTGATTCGCCCTAGAGTCCGAGCGACCGCCAAGCCGAGTCGGGTTCCGACCCGGCTTCCTCGTCCTCGTCCACCCACAACTCTCGCTCTCCCTCTCTCTCCCTGCCGTTCCCGCAGTGCCGGCGCGCTAGCTCTCGCTCTGGCCCGAAGGCAGCGCTTGCGCTCGGGTAGACGCACGAAGCGCCACCGAAGTATCCGTCAGATACGCGGCCGCTACAGCTACACATTTCAGTCACTGACTGGCACACGCTTTGGAAACACACAGTGAGCGGAGCGTCCGCAGTCGCAGTAGCACTCGAAGTCCGCTTATCCGCAGCGTTTTCGAATCTTTCGAACCATCATCATCCATCTCCACCATATCCGAACCATCGCCCATCGTGATCGTGGCCGGAATCGCGCACTCCCGCCGTATTCGATGTTCCGGTTTTGTGTGAAATTGTGTTCCAACGAGATCCAAACTATAATCTCATCGGAAGGAAAATCTGAAACAAGAAAGTTCGTTTTGAAATCAAAGTATTGCCGGCCCACCGAGTCGTTACAATTTTGAAAAGGCCGCATAAATCGATAAGTGTACGAGCAATCCGAGAAAGCAGAAAATATATTTGATATATATTGTAGTGCTGTGTTTTTGGAAATTCCCATATAAATGAATGTAAATGGTGGAATTGTTGTTGCAATAAGTTTTAAAAGTGTGCAAAGTGCAACTGCTCTCCCAGCATCGAGTCAAAAACCACGCGTCCAAAAAAAGAATCGTAAAACTGAAAAAGGCAAATAAACATAAAATAAGGTGCGTAAATTTTTCTCTTCAAATGGTGTTACATAAGTTCCCAGCTCCCTGATAATTGGGTTGCAAAATGCTTTCCAGAAGCGTTGGCGGCCTTTGGTGTCGGTGTTCTGTGTTCTTAATCCAATAATTAATAACCAAGTTTGGCGAAGCAAAGTCTGTGTTATTCGATTTACATAACCATGGGTTGGTTGTTGGGAAATACAAGAGAATTCCGAAATAGTTGCCAGTTCTTTGCACTTTGGTCATTTTATTAAAATATATTTCTGGTGGAATTCCGAAATCTTTGAACGAAATTGAAATCATTTTCCACTTGGCAGCGGGCCGAGTAATAAGTGTACTTAAATGTCCCGTGAGCAAACAGGGAAAGTAATTAAATAATGAATAGTGCAAATACGAAATAAATTATTTCCAAACAAACAAATTGCGAGCGGAATAAATTCATAAGCAAAACAGATTTTGTATTAGTCGGATGCTAATTGATAATAATTTAATTCATATTCGCTCATATAACTTAACACCTTCGGAGAATATGACTGAAATCGTAATCTGAATCTATAAACAAATTAATTCTAATTTACGGCCGGCACTGCGCTTTTCCAAGTACTTTTCCGCCTTAATCTGCCCCAAATAAACACTAGGCAAGCGAGTAAAAAACAGCAAAATATTTTTGCAAACTGGTGAAAGCAAACGACCTTAGGGGCACCTACTCTATAAAAGCGAAATTTATATAAATTTAATCACACACCACTCTTTTAGATTATTTATAGTTTTGGCAAAAAAGAAACATCCACACTCGCGGATCCCTATCTCCGTCCGCCGAGCTGTATCTGTATCTGTGAATTGTGCGTATCTCTATTTGCAAATGTACGCAGGCGCTTTTTATCTAAATTCGCAAACTTTTTCTATACTTTTTTTTTGTTTTTACTGCTCTGCGCGTGCAGTTTTTGTCCTATAAATTGGCGGCGTCGAGTATTATCTAACATTGTGCGCTATTATCTAAGCTGAGTTGTTGTTCTTGTCCCTGTCTGCCGTATCTGTGTGCGTTACTGTTGCGTCAAATGGCACGCATGGGTGTGCGTCGGGTTCAACAACTGCTAATCACTCGGCGGATCATAGTTTCGGACGGGCGACAAAACGCTGCGAAATGTGGGGATCGAGATAGCGGGTATAAAGCGAGAATGAAAAATGAATGAATTGGGGAGTGCTGAAGGTGATATCCTTCATAATTAATGGCAACACCGAGTGCTTAGCGCGAATCAAGGCGATTATTTATAGAACCTATTAAGTGTTTGGCATTTCTCGGATATTTTTAAAAGCATTTTTCAGATTCCCTGTGATTTTTTTTTGTCGGTTGCCTGTACGAGTCATTTTGAATCTTTGTTTTTTAATTACCAATCAATTATTAGGACTGTAAATGATAAAATATAAAATTAAATGAAATCATTTTTTGTTTTTTGTACAGACTGAAAAGGCTCTTAAAAAGTTATTTATTGTATGCTTAATTACGCTTTTATTTGCTACAATCTTAATTTTACGAAATGTTTTCTATTCGTTAAATAAATCTCAAGAGCACCTAACAATATACATTTAAAATATTTATAAAATTAACATTTATTAAATTATAAATATTTAAATATACATATATAAAATATTCTATTTTGTTGTCTGAATAGAATCTCATAAAAATGTTGTTATTTTATGCCTACCTACGCTTTTATTTGCTACAATCTTAATTTTACGAAATGATTTATATTCGCTAAATTATTGAAGTTCAGGAGCAATTTACGACTTATTACATTCCTCAGTCATTTTTCACAGAATAAAATTTCCCGGAGAAATCGAAATGAGTTAGAAAAGTTATTTAATTAAATTCCATAACCTTACGAAAAGGACAATTTAATTAAAAATGTATTCGAATTTTAAGCTTTCCTTTTTCCGTGATCAAACCCTTCGATTTATTGGTGTTTTTCGTGTAAAAATTTAATCAACTGAAATTCTTGAGCACTCTCTCTCCCAAGGGCACAGGAAAATAATTGATTAAGTAACCTTGTTTCCTCCAAAACATTTTTTGTGGCTACGTCAATGGCATTTCACTAAGTAAAGCCGTAAAATAAATCCATAAATTTGTTCACTCAAAAAAGCTAGGAATTCTTAAATGAATAGTATGGCCAGTTTGGAATTAATTGAAATGAAAATAAAAATTTCGGGCACTAAAAAAACATTTAACTACGAATTTCTAGGCGGATTGGCCGTAAAGCCTATTTCCATGTTTAGAGTTCTGGAATACGAATGTTGGGTACCATTTCACTCGGCTCAGTGACACATTTACAAATTGGGGCTGATTGATGATGGGCTGGGGAAAAGTGTGCAATACAACGATCATAATTCGCAGATAAAGCTTATCGCTCCCGCATGCAAAAGAAGAAAAATAGGTTTGACGGCGTTTGAAGATTGCTTTTCCTTTTTGGCCAAAAGTGGCGCATTTTAAAGCCCAATACTGGGAAAGAAATGTCGACCATAACAGCAAAAAAGGAGAAGTAAAATAAACTAAACTGAACAGGGAGAGAGGTGAAAGAAGAAAGAAAATGCGGGAAACTCGGTAAAAATGCAGCGTTTGTTTTAATGAAGCGTGAACACTAGACCACATAATGTGCGGCACACATTTAGAGACACACACACACGATCGCACATGGCAACAACTTTAGGTACACCCCATAGTTAAAAAACAAGCAACAAAAACAAAGGAAAAACCGAAATGAAAACGAAAAAATCGTCGCGTATTTCACTCAGGTTGTTTCGTCGTTTTTTTTGGCAGTGTTTTTTTTTTGTATTCGTTGTTTGACGCATTTTAAAAATATCCTAGACGCAATGGTTGCTGTTGTTTTTATTGTTGCTTCGCTTGTCACATTACTAATACGACGCGTTGTCTTTGATTTTGTTGTTGATTTCGTTCTAAAGCGACGGTTTTCCTTTTAATTTTCGCACGTAAAGTGCGTGACTTTTAATTAGACTACAATAAATGTGCGAAAATGTGTGGGAGATGAGTCTGCGCTGGTGCTGGTGGGTTAGTGTGTGAGTTGTATTTCTTAAATGAGATGTACATGGGTGTAAAAGCGACAAATACCTTTTATATTGGCTGAAGTTGTGCAGAAACTTCCGCTTAAATTTTACCAAATGATAATGAAAAAGGCAGAATTTAAGATATTTAATGAGATCAGTTTCAGTCTTAATTTC
>JAEIIL010023733.1:0-17526 GCA_018905715.1 Drosophila lini | reverse complement strand
TAAGTGTGTTTAATAACAAGATTCGAAATCTATTTAATTTGTAGTTTTTTTTTTTTTTTTTGCTGTGTCAACTAATTCACGCGAAATCTTTAAGTTTAAAGGCAAGTTCGTTGCTCAAGTTTTTTGATTTGCCCTCTAATACGGCTATGTGTATGAACTGCAAAAATAAAAAATATCTACTGTTCGGAATATGACACTTTTTACCCCAAGATTTGTAGCTGTTTAAATGTAATATTAAATGTACCATTGTTGTGTGTTTTGGAGAGTATTTTCGAACGGTGTTTTCGCTAACGACTTCGTGGTTGACTTGGTTAAAGGTGTGAAAAATGAAATATTGTTTGCTGACTAATTGTTATTATTTTATCTTATTATCTTACTTTTTCTAAAAAATAATTTTTTAATTGCATAATTAAATTTGAAGCTTAAATCATATTACGATTAACTGCTAAAATAGTCTCCAAAAATTAATAATGTTTTAAAAAGATAATTCTTTTCAAAAATTACATCTAAAATATTTCTTTACTAATATTCAATTACTAATGTTAAATACAAAAAAACTAGTTTTAAAATACAATTTGTTTACAAATTTAAATTGAATTCTGGATGTACTCTTTTTTCGGTCCAGTTCGGCAGAACTGCATCACTCCGGAGAATTACTATGGCAGTTGTGTGACCCTGAGCTACTGTCCCCAGGTGGCGGACATTAACATTAACGAGGAGGTGGCGCAACGCTATGTGAATGCCCTGCAGCGCATCTGTGGCTTCCGCAACTTTAACGGGGAGCCGGTGGTAGGGATTCAAGTTGTCTCCTTCTGTTCTTCATCCCTGCCAAGCTTTTCTCTCTTATCCCGATTTAGGTTTGCTGCACTAAGCCCAGAACTAATCCGGTCACAGAGCGACCCGTAAACCCCTTCTTCCCCACAGACCCCCCTTACCGGCCTTCGCCGGAAGTGACCGAGAATCCCTTCTTTACCACATCGGCTCCTCCACCGGTTACCTCGGCGGCACCTGTCATCGAACTCCGAGGCGATGCTTGTCGCGGACCAGACACCAAACCCGGAAACTGTGTGGGTTAGTTGCTGATTATTTCTTTTAAAAAAGTGTACCTAATAATGGCATATCTTTTCCTAATCCTCCAGAGATCAAACTGTGTACTTCCCTGCTGAATGAGCTGCGGGTGAAGCAGCGAGATGAGACCTTTGCCAATTTTCTGCGTGCCTCTAGGACTGTCTGCGGAAACAAGGACCACCAGGTGTGCTGCCCCAATGGGATGACAGTGGTCGCCACCACCAAGGCAAGGCCACGTTTGCTGAACGTCGACGAAATATGCGGCTTCACTGAGCGCAACTACAGAAAGATCGTCGGCGGCGAAGTGAGTCAAAAAGGGGCATGGCCTTGGATCGCGCTTTTGGGCTACGATGATGCCTCTTCGGCGCCCTTCAAGTGTGGAGGCACCCTGATCTCCGCCAGACATGTGCTTACAGCGGCCCACTGCATCAAGAGTAATCTGTGAGTCTACTAGGAAGTGTTTTTTATAAGATTCTAGGTCTTAAACTGAACTCTCCATTTGATTTTAGGCACTTTGTGCGCCTGGGAGAACATGATCTGAGTTCGGAGACGGAAACCAAACACATAGATATCAATGTGGCAAGGGTAAGTGGAAGCTTCTAGAGAAGGTTGTAACTGGAAGAGTATTAACATCAGTTTGATTCTGCCTTCCAGTACGTGGCTCATTCGGAATACAATCGCCTCAACGGACGCAGCGACATTGCCATTCTGTACTTGGAGCGAAATGTACCCTTCTCCTCCAAGATCACCCCCATTTGCCTGCCCAAGTCCCAGCCTCTGCTCTCCAAGACATATGTTGGCTATATGCCTTTTGTGGCCGGTTGGGGCAAGACCCAGGAGGGCGGTGAATCCGCCACTGTGCTCAACGAGCTGCAGATTCCCGTCTACAAGAACGAGGTGTGTGTCCAGAGCTATGCGGCCCAGGAGCGCTACTTCAGCGCTGATCAGTTTGACGCTGCGGTGATCTGTGCCGGAGACCTTGGCGGCGGCCATGATACCTGCCATGGCGATTCCGGTGGACCGCTGATGATACAGGAACAGGACAAACGGTACTATTTGATAGGAGTGGTGTCCTACGGCATAG
Source organism: Drosophila lini (assembly GCA_018905715.1). NCBI lineage: Eukaryota > Metazoa > Arthropoda > Insecta > Diptera > Drosophilidae > Drosophila > Drosophila lini. The sequence continues at coordinate 15,374 of JAEIIL010023733.1, read as the reverse complement.
GTTGTGCTCACCCAGAGGTGCCTGGTGTTTACACCAGCACGCAGTACTTCATGGACTGGATCACACAACAAGTCCAGGACACGTCCTAAGAAGCCAGCATTGCCATGCCATAAATGTAATATAATTAATATATATATTATAATTTATATATATATTTTTAAATACCCGTAACATTTACATAATCTAAGTGCTAAACTTAAGAGCAAGATCTTTCCATTCTTTGAGTGCAAATATTGACACTCCTGGCTTTGTTCTCAGGATGCCTAATCTCTGGGTTAGATGCCTGGAAGCAGCAGGACTTCTCTTAGGGTTACTGCTTATATCCTTATGCAAATCGAGCGCAAGACGTCCATCAATCATGCTGGTAATGATCGAGAAAAAAAGGGGTTTACTCTACATATGTAAATGCGGGGTAAGAAGGCAGCCGTCGTCCCTGGACATGAACTGCATTGTAATTGCTTCGGCAGCCACAAGCGGATTTGCATAACTCAGCAGCATCAGCATCCCTTTGCCAGCCTTCAAGATGCCTTGAAGATGCATCTCCAGGGCGCCATCTCTTGAAAGGAAACAAAGAGCTAAGGCTCCCCTTGCAAGTCCTTTCCCTTTCTCCAACAGCAGATGAACCAAAATCAAATGCCCAGAAAAGAAGGAACACAATGCAAGACGAATCCTTTTTGAAAGTCAAAACAACGCCTCCCGCGCATTTGTGGCCACATGGTCTGGCTTACTTTTGTGGGGGAATTCAGATTCAAATCGCATCTGGCAGATGATTTAGAGCCTGAACACATATAGAGTTCATTAAACTGCATTCCCCTTACTTGTTTTTTTTATTGTTGTTCTCATTACAATTTAGGATGAAGATCATAACAGACGATCATCATCATCATCAATAATGCTAACCGAGATTTGCATGCCGAGGATTTTTTTGCTAAAAATTTGTATACCTAAACCCAAGCCACACAAGGGTGTTAATTACCAGATTCCCAAGAACAGATATCTTAATCGAAATTCGCAAAGGGTTCTCAGAGATTGGCAAGGGTTCGCTGGGATTAGAGGGGTTCGCAAAAGGATTTTGTGCCTTTTGCGGCGTCAAGAGGCGAACAAAGGAATTGCCCACAATCGCATATGTAAACACAATCCATCAATATCAATATGGGTGCAATTGTGATCTATGATCTCGGCGATCTTTCAATTTGCCAGATGATGAATGAGGGCAATTGTCTGGTCTTTGTATTTTGGCAATGTTATCACCTTTCAGGGTTTTGATTGCTCTATTTAGGGGGTAATGTGAATTAAATGTTATTAAAGATTAATTTGTTGACTTAAAAGAAAGTTAAAATGTTTATTGTGAGACTTAAAATTGATTTTGATTTTGATATTTGATTACAAATATATTAAATATTAATATATAGTAAGCTTTAATTTGTGATATTTTTTCATATGCAACCCTTTAAATTTTCCCAGTAAAATTAATCTTTCACTTTACTAGATCGCTTTATTGTACGATAAATAATCCTTTTATTACAGATTTTTAGAATAGATCACAGAGACTACAAACTAATTATCAACTTATTAGGCCTTAAACAATGTTTACTTTTGTTTTCCTTAAAAATAATTGAATTGCACTGAAATTTTAACGATTTGTATGTGTCCAAATCTGGCACTAGGATAAACATCCTTCCGGGAACCAAAAACCCTCCAGCTAGGCCTCAGGTGAGGCTGCACTCCGCTTGAGTGACAGGACCTCGTTCAGCGTGGGACTCAGTGCCAGAGCGGGATTCGCCACGGCTATGATGTTATCCCCCGCGGCGGAGATGACCTGGACACCACTGATGGCGGGACCGGAACCACTCAGATCCACAGACTCGCTGGGCGGCGAGGAGTTCTCCAATTGGCGGGCAGTAGGCGAACGTTCACCTTCCAGTCCATTGCAGGGCGTCTGTGGGGGAGTAGGGGAACAGGAGGCTCTTTTATTTAAGGCTTACTCGTAGGAGCGAACTGCCCTGGTAGAGCTCCAACACATACTCACTGGCATGGTCGGGGAACTGGAGTTGCTGAAGGAGAAGCGCGAGTCGTTGTCCTCGTAATCAGCCGCCTTGCCAAGTCTGGAAAGAAGAAGGATTTATAACATATATGCATTTAATTTTTAAATATTTTATAAGTCTAATCATACTCACGAGAACTTGGCAATTTCCGTCAGATCAAATGGCGGCTTGGCAAACTTTTGGTACATGGCAAACAGATTGTAGCGGGAGTCCTCGACAGCTTCCTTTATTTTGGTAGGGATTGTGTGGATTTATCAGCAAGATCAGGGATTAAACTTTAGCTCTCTCTCTAACTTTTTCTTTCTCTCTCTCTATTATTCGCAAATAAGCCAAAGTGAAGCTAAGCGTGGCAAGTGGGCAAAGGCGCAGACAGTTTTTGTTGGGGACCAAGGAAGAAGACACGTGGATCGTTGGTAGGAAATTCCGTAGGATTTTATTTATTGACTCAACAGGTATAGGAAAGGTACACGAATATATATATTGCAAATGACTACCGACTAAATAACTTTGGCATACCAATTTCAACTAACAAGCATAGGATTAAAAATAAGACTAAGGTTAGTAAGCAGTTTAAGCTAAGGGTTAGTAAGTTTCAAGCTAACAAATAGCATAATAAATATCAACAATATAAATACAAACACAACGCAAATTTAAGAAAGTACTAATTAATTGCTAATAATACTAAGTGGATTAAGAAGAAGGTATTGTAATAATATTAGTAAAAGTTTAAAACCACATATAAAAGAGCCTAAAGAAATAATATAAGAAATTTCTCATAGCATTCTTAAAAGCACCTTTTTAGGAGATTTAAATTCTTCAGAAATGAAAGCAAACTGTTAAAAAGAAGGTTATAAAAGGGATTATAAAAGTTTAAATAATTTACACTATATATATTTTAGTCTAGTCTACTAAAGAGTGACTTTAACCTCCCACAACCCGAGATATTCTGAAAAGAACCTCTCGACCAGGGTTAGTAGTGTTTCTTTTTTTTTTAAGTGGCGATCGCGAAAGCTGCAAGGCAAATTTTGGGTTATCAGAGAGCCCTCAGACCTGGAGGGCTCTAAAGCGAAGCTGAAGCACTGCACCGGGCGACGAAACCTACGGCTCTACTTGGTCTAGCTTCCTTACCCTGTTCAAGTCGAGCGGCAGCTGGCCAGCGGCCTCCGTGGAGGAGAGTCGCTGCCGCTTGGTTGGCATGCCCGCGTCACTGGACTCACAGTCCATATCGCTGGCCGGGATGCCCCCTGGTCCACTACCTCGTCCACCTCCGCCAGCACTAGCTCCCTGAGACGGAAGCTGGGTGAGCAGGCCACCATAACGGGCAATGCTAGCCGAGTGCCCAAAGCCGGCATCCTTGACAATCTGGCGGGCCAGCGGAAAGAGCTCATCGCGCCGGGTGAGCAGCCATATGGTCTGGGGATTTCGGCAGAGCTGGGCGGCCGCCTCATTGACACACACCTCGTGCAGGGTCAGCGGCTTCTCCGGCCGCCGCTTGCAGTCAAAGCGGCCATAGATGGCCGAGTACTTACGGATCTCGTCCATGCGCCGTGGATCGTGCTCACCCATGGCGATGACCTGCTCCAATTCCCGCGTGGTTCGCTTCCTGGTGGTCTGCGCCCGCGGCTCTCGCTGCGGCAGCTGTCTACCGATCTTCTCCGCACACATCGTGATCCTCTGGATCTGCATCTCGGTCAGCACGGGCGTAAGCTGTGGCGAACTGGAGGAGACCTGGTGGGCAGTACTCACGGGTGGCAGGCTGCTGCTGTTGGCCGCCGGATGGGGGCTGCTGCTGCTGCTGGTTAGCGGGGTGGAGGGCAGGACCAGGGGCATGGGCACCGGACCCGCACCTGGACAGCTGATCTGGGTGATTAGAGGTCCAGGAGTCGGGACCGAAGCGGAGGTGGGAACAGCAGTCGCCGCTGGTGGCGGAACCAGCGAGGGCTGAAAGGAGGTGCCAGTGGGATTAAAGGAGGGAAACTTCTGGCTACGGGGCAAGGCGGGCGTGGTGTCAGGATTGAAGATCAACGCGGGTTTGGGTGGTGTCTCGCAAAGACCTAAAAATTAAGATTATTAATTATTATTTCACATTTATATTTTCCTAAAAACTAAAGTGGGACTTGGTCCTTGTGCTTACCTAAGTGGGGCATGAGGGGACCCTGGAAGAGACCCGGATTATTGGCCCACTCATGCAGTGCCTTCTGCAGACGACGGACATGGAGCGGCTTGGAGGCCATGCCCACCAGGGCCATGATCTCCAGGAACTCCTCCTCGCCGGCATCATACAGCTGCTGCACATCATCGCCGCCCATCTCCAGGAGTGTGTCATAGTAGGCCAGCAGGCTGGCTCGCTGGAGCACCCGGTACAGCTGCACCTCCGCCTCGTTGCCCGGTCGCGATGTGGTGATCACTGGAAGACACAAAAAAAAAACCAAACAGGCTTTTAGCAAAAAAAAAAGGAAGATATTTATGGAGTTCTGGCCTGAGAGGTTCTCACAATGTTCTGAGACCATAAGAAAAAAATTTTAATTAAATTCGCTTTTTTTAACCAAAAAAAAAAAGGAAGAAAAAAACACGACGGACGTCGTCTGGACCCTAAACCCTTTTTCGGGCGAGCAAAAAAAAAAGAGCTCGAAAAGCACACAAAAAGGATGAGGCGAGAGCTCCGAGCTGGGAACCAGCTCATCTGCATAAGCATAGGTCATAGCGATAGCGACGAGATCAACCCCTTTTCGAGGGCCAAGGATCCGCGGCGATTCGATCAAAACTCGTTAGAAATGCGTCACGCATGCTGCAAGATGCCTTCAAGGATTGCCAGGATCATTTTAATCTTGCCTCATTTATTTTAATTTTTTTTCTGGTTTTATCACTTTCGATTTTTGGCAAAAAAAAAAAATACATATAAATAATAAGGAAAGGAAAAATAAAATGGTGGAAGGATTGTCGTGTGAAAGACATACACAGAGAATTTCATAGGAAACTGGAAAGCCTGCCCTGCCTGGCTCTAGGCAGCGATTTATTGCTCATACTAATGAATCCCGCGCCGCAGAGGCAGTTACTGTTATGGCAGGCTGCTGCTCCAGCGCTCTAAATGGACGACGCCGTAACGATGACGATGACGAGGATGATGATTATGTCAAATCGTAAATAATTATGTGAGAATATTTCAGGCGGCGACAACGTCTCCGCCAGCCAGCTTTAATTAATAGAAAAACGAGCTGCTGGCCAAGTTAAATTATAACAAACTGAGGGCAGCGACAGAAAAAGCCGCGTACATCGATTGCCATCCTCCGATTCCATTGGTTTTTTTTTTTTGTTTTTTGCTACTAACCACAAGCGCATCCACCAACGACAAACACCAAGGATGAGAGGATGAGGATCCGCTCTTCTCACTTGTCGCGTCATTAACCCACGCTCCACTCTATGGGTTGCTGGTGGTTATTACAATTTATGGCCGGCAGCAAAGAATAATTCGCATTCCTATCCGCTTAATTGGGTATATCATAAATAGTTTTCGTGAACTCAAATATCAAACAGGCTGAACTTGAGAGTTCTGATGGTGAGCCACGAGTTAACTTGAAGTGAGCGTTAATAGAGACTTGAAATGGCTTATAAATGTTTGTTAAATCTGATAATTGGCCGAGAAGGTTGCACTAAATAAGCTTGGAATTGGTTTAGAAAAGGAGGTGAACTATTTCGGTGAAAGTTTAAACCGTTTCGGGGATCGTGTTTATAAAATCCTAATATTAACACATTTTGAGTACAAATTTGTACTGCTATAAGAATAATACACATTATTTAATATTTAAATTAATAAATATTTAAATGTTTTGATTTTTCGAAAGTAAATCTTGAGATTATAAAATATGTATAGTACAAATTTGTATGCCAAAATCATGGAAAAATATGAAGATCAAAAAATTAATATTTAATTTATATATTTTTAAATTCAGAAATATTAATATCTTAAAATTTTTTTCAAATTAAATCTTATAGAAATCACAGACCCCCTCTGCAAACTTTAACTGACCGCTCAAGGGTTAAACTCCTGTCCACACTTCTGCTCTATGCAACTACATACATGGCCTGTCCCCACTCTCTTTTCTCTCTGGCTCCCTCTGCTCCACTTGCGGGTATTTAACGCAGACTTGCGTAAGTCCGGGAGTCTGGGGGCGAGCGAGCGAGAGGGGCATACCTTCGCAGCAATAAATAAATGAGACGTGATTTCAATACACAAATAATGTGCCAGGAGCAGCCAGGCAGAGGAAGGGAGAGCCATTGGAGCAGTGAGACGAGAGCGCCAGAGTGGGAGAGGTAGAGTTGGGGACACTTGGCTGATTCTCCTTCCTCCAGTTTCTCCTGCTCTTCCTCTGCTGCTGCGGATTGTTGCTGATTTTTTATTTATTTAATTTGCGGGTTCGTTTTTTTTTTTATCCCCACTGCCTCAGCTTCTTCTTTTTCTGTTGCTGCTGCTGGTTTTGCTGGTGTTCTTATTGTTGTTGTCATTTGCTAAATATGCTGTTTTTATGCGAACGGCAAATGGTAAAGATGGACAAAAAATTAACTGCAGTAACTTTTTAGTTGGCACTTGGCAGCAATAATGACATTCGACGCCACATACCAAGCAGCTGCCCAAGCAGCCAGGACCACAAATCGGTGACACTGACAGAAATAAATCAATCAATGTTAGATTGATATTTAATTTAGTTTGAATTAATATATTAAAATATTAGATAAAATTTGAAAAATCTTGAAAAAGTATTGCAAAATGAAAAGAGAAAACTAAATATTTACAGATTTTTTTCGTATAATCAAAATAAATAATGTTGTTACTCAATATTAAGCATTTTCTCATAAGAACAATGCCTTTTTTATTAAGAAAATTTTTAAATATTGATAAAGAAAATAAAAACCTACATAGAAACCGCTTACCGAATTAAAAAAATTAAAGCATTTTTTGGCTTAGTAATGATTGATTTCGAATTCTTCCTTCTGATCCCATGACAAACAAAACAAGGGTATCAAAAGCTCATCTTCCTAAAGTAAGCTTTCTCTCTAGTTTAATTTCCTTTTAAATATTTAAGCTAAATTCTTCTGAATTTTTATTAAAAAAATACAGTTTTCCTAGTCACTATTTAATATCTATTTTAATTTAGCTCCCCTTTTCAATAAAATAATTATAGCTTATTTCTCTCGGTGCACCCTGTGCGTTAAAGTGACAATGTGTGCGTGTGCGGAGCAGTCAATCGTGCGATCGCTTCGATTATGGGCAAAAAGTAGACGCCGGACTTTGCAGACTTTGACTTGGAGAGTTGGAGCTGGAATCGGAACCTGGAGGTAGCTTCTGCCTGGAGCCTGAAGCCTGGGCCCTGGGACCTGGAGCTGAGACCTGGGACCGAGACCTCCTCCGCCTCTCTTTGGCTGTCCCTGCTTAAGTTGGCATCGGCAATGGGCAAGTAACCGAAACTATTTCTCATATACAACGATAAATTAAAAGCCAACGTTTTTCAACGACCAAATTCTTGTCGATCAAAATTCCATTGGTGGCAATAACTTGGCCCGTACGTGCCAATGGCCCCCGACAGACGCAGGGCCATAACCATAACCTGCACGGCAAAAAGATAAATGTCAACTCAATTTTTCACATATCGTAGACTTTTTCTATATGCTCTGGATTCTAAAAGTCAAAGATATGAGATAATGGATCGGATAATAATAGTTTCCTTCCCATTCCTTTATATTTTCTATTAGGATTACGATATAGTTCTATTATAGTAATAATGGTTCTTGAACTATTGGTAATATATGATATTTGGATCAAAGATCATAGAAAGAAATATCAGAATAACTTCACAGAACTTTACAAAAACTATCTTAATAATTTATAACCGTAGATTTTCTCTCCGTGTGACGACATTTATTTTCTGAAAGGCTGAGTATTTTTCCCAGCGAGAACGCGTCTCGTTGGTTGAGTCCTTTCCAACTGAGATTTTTTTAAATAAAATTTTTACTACCCTCATCGTTTTAGGGTGAGTTTTTTCCCTGTTTCCTTTCATAGTTTTTGCTTGTCACCCCTAAGACACGGCCTATCACCATGAGCTGAATCTAACGGCTGCCTAGGCTAGAGATCCTACCTGGATCCTGGAACAGATCTCATTGGATGCCGTCTGCCATTGCTACCTGGAGGTATCTTAAGACTTGAGCAGATATGCAAAATAAGACACCCCGAGCGATGGGCACCAAGGAAGTGGAAACCGGAACCGCAATTCTTTGAGCATGAAGGCCACTTTTCTTTGTTATCAGACCAAGGTCCGTTAGGACCTAGCTTGGGTTCCTTGGGCTCGGAAAGCGTTTTCCGTTACATAATAATAAACAAAACAATGCTGATGGAACAATGGCTGGCGAAGCTTGTCAAATGAAGCTCGCGAAAAGAGCGCGAAACTTGCAGGCTGCGACAGAAGGAGATTGGCAAGGCTGCAGGAGGAAGCTCAATAAAGGATTCAATGCGGTCAGGAAGGGCAACAATAACAGAGTTGAAATAAAGAAGACATCTGCAAGTTTGTAGGCCAATTTTTTATAGAAAAAAAAACATGTGAATTTGACATTGAATTTGAGTTAGGAATTTAAAGAAAAATTAAAGGAAGTATTTCACCCCTAAGCTTGTTAAGGAACAAAGTTATCAACAATATCTCTTAAAATTCAATGTTTGCTTTAAACTTATTGAGACATTTTTACATTATTTAATTAATTATAAATTAAAAAAAAAATATATTAAAATATTTTGCGAGTGGTTTTTTTTTGGTAGATAACTTTCTTGTTTCATTTGTTATTATAATTTTTAGTTCATTTTTAGTTTAATGGATTTTTAATTAAGAATAGCAAAAAAAAAAAATTATAACCCTTTAACCCTCCACTTACTTTAATATTTAAAATGTAAATAATTAATTGCTACTTACTTGTTCCATTCGCATTCCTTCCAAAAATCTTGCCCTGCGGACTCATGATGGGACTGGAGGAAGCCGAAGGAGCGCCCGAAAGCGATCGCTGGCCCTCGGATAGACCGCTGGCCAGGGACAGATTGTACAGATCCTCCTGCTTGGCCACCTCCAGGCTGGTGGCCAGCAGCTGCTGACCAGGAGGCGTTGCAGCGGCAGAGGCGGTAACAGAAGCGGATGCGGAAGCGGAAGCGGAGCAACTGGAGGCGGGTTGGCTGTGACTTTTGCTGCTGGTGCTGGCAGCCGGCGAAGGCGTGGATGTGACCACTGTAGTGGAGGCTGTGGATGTTGTGGTGGCCACCGTGGCTGTGGGTGTGTTGGTGGGTGAGTTCGCCTCCATTGTGCTGAATCCTCGATAGACGATGTCCTTGAACTTAACGCGAGTTGGTAGAGCGAACAGAAACCAGGCACAGACACAAACAACCAATACGAAAAGCATGCAAACTAGGATCAGGACTCAAAGGATCTAGGATCTGATGTGAGTACTACTCTCTATCTATAACTATATAACTAAGCACTATATCTTTGAGGAGATTATGGGATTTTAGAAGATCACGGGAGTGACGAGAGTCGCGCTTGTCTTCAACGATCTCTGCGATCCGCTCAGCTCGAGGCCAGAGGAACTTCTGTTCTCGGATCCCGAAACGAGCCACTCAGGAACCCTTTTGGCCTCGGCCGAACTTCAACCGAAGTCCACACGAAGTGCACACGAAGCACATGCTTTCGATTTCTTTGGCGAGGGGAAGAAAAACTCGGCGCATTGAATCACGCAGCAGACGGCAGAAAGGGTTAAAAACATTCAGGGATAACACAATAAAAAAAAAGCGAAAACAAATCAGGAGGAAGGGAGTTCAGGTTTCCACTGGCGAGGGTAAGTTTTTCTGCCGTCTCGTTTTTATGCCCGAGATTCTCTTATTAGAGCAGAGTCTCTTGGACTCAAAGCTGAGCTCTCAGAGCAGCCTTTCCTTGAGTGAGTTTCTCTGCTCCGCCTCTCGAAAGTCACTCGGAGATCGGGATTAGGTTTGGGTGCGTTAGAGAGAGTCCTTTTCACAGATCCTTTTTTTTTTTTTTGATTAAATTTCCGTTAAATTTCTGGGGAATATTTAAATTTTATCGAATGCAAGATGTGCCTTCATTTTAGAGCAAAAAAAAAGGTTATATAAACCCTTTTCCATGTCTAATAAATTGCTATACAGCCTTTGATTTTTTTATGTAAAAACCATTTACTATAGAGTAATTGCATGCTTCTTATTTGGGAAAGAGTTCTTATCTTCAATTTGAATAAAAATTCCGTTACAAATATTTAAAGAAATATCCTTTCTTTCCCATGGTTTCTTAAATTGTGCTTTTTTATATTTTATATTCCATTCAAAATCTTCATTATTACTGCCCAAATTTCCCCATTCAAAATCCACCTTTAAATAACTGAAAATTTTTTGTATTTATTTCGTATATATACAAAAACAGTTTACAATAGGGCTTTATCAAATAGGGGAATACTTTTGAAGATTGCCGTCTACGCTACCAATAATCGTAATAGTTAATATGTAGTTGCTTTCTGGGTTAGAATTAGGATTAGTTTTGGGTATGAATAGATTACACTAGGATGGGTTTACGTTAGCAGTCGAAGAGCGGGAACCCCGAGGCAATCGTGGGCCACTCCGGAAGATGGAAATGACCACGAGAGCGGGGTTCCTCCCGCACAAGCGAGAGATCCTGGCTACAGGATCACTATAAGTTATTTACGCTGATGATCTGATTGATCCAGCCAATGAACGAGGATGTCTTCACGTAGACGCCGGGCACATCCTGGCGACCGCAGCCGAAACCCCAGGACACGAGACCGGCCAGCTCGTAGAAGCCATCATCCTGGCAGACCAGCGGACCACCGCCATCGCCCTGACAGGCATCGTGTCCCTCCTCACCGCCGGCACAGAAGCTGGAGGCGGGCAGGATGAAGATCTTCTCCGTGACGGCGTTGACCTTTCGGATGCACTCCGTGTCGCTAACAATGGGTATCTCGGCTTCGCGCACTCGCAGAGGAATGGGACCAGCTGTAAAAGGATATGGTTTTCAAATTGAAGATTCAGTGGTTACCTTAAGGACTCACCTTCGCCCATGTAGCCGTAACCGGTCACTGTGCATCGCTTGCCCGCCGCATGGCTCACCCCGCGAGCGGGCAGGCACACCAAGCACACGCCATCCCTCAGCTCTGCCTGGCCATGGAGCTTCAGCAGGGCAATGTCATTGTCCAGCGTCTGGCTATTGTGATTGTGGTGGATGTAAGTGGTGGCCACGCGGAGGGTTTGGGCTCCGGGACTGCCGTACTTCCTGGTCAAATCGTAGTCGCCAACTCGCACATAGATGGCATCTCCGGAACGGACAATGCTGGAAGGGATTACGATTAAAGGATTCAGTGATTTATATTTCAAGATTAATATTTTTTCACGACTCCCACTTACTTGGTGACACAATGGGCCGCCGTCAGGACCCACTGGGTGCCTATCAGCGCCGCTCCACAGAGATACTGGTTCAGCGAGTTGATCAAAGCCACCTGCCAGCACCATTCCCCATTCTCTCCATCCTCGCCGCCGACCACTCGAGCCCTACGTCGTCCACTGGAATTGGACTGGAACTGGAGGCCATGCAGAGATCGTTTCTGCTGGTGGTAGTAATTAGGATAGACGAACTCGGGCTGATCCCCAGCCACTGCTGTCTCCTCACGGTGGTTATGGTACGAGCGCAGCTGGTTGCTCTGCAGGCTGCTCGACTCGACGAGGTCACCCAGCTTGTCGTTGTGAATCTGAATGGGCACAATGGCCGAGCCGAGAACCAGTCGTTCATTCGACTTATTGAAGTTTCCAGAATAGCCCGAAGCGGAGGTTATCTGCCGGGCTGATCGCTGGACTCCGTACTTGGCCCGGGCATAGGCCACCAGCGAGAGAGCAGGAGAACGTCCTGTTCGTAGGGTGCCCTTCACGCCGCACACGTACTTGGAGTAGACATGCGGCCGAGGAGTCGTCGATGTGGTCGTTGTGGGTGGCGGCGTGGTCATTGGCGGCGGCTGTGGCTGTGGTGGCAGTCCACCCTGAAGACCTGGTCCGGACACGGGATAGTAATCCGCATAGTTGGGCGCCGGCGGCGGTGGCTGATAGGGATTTTGGTGATGCACTGCCATCTGAGGAGGAGGCAGTGGTCCCTGCGGCTGGTTGTTCATGTAGGAGTACGGCGGCGTCTGTGGTGGATAGGCCTGCGGTGGCCCGATGGGAGGTGGAGGCGGTGCCGGATAGTAGGCGGTGTCGTTGCGCGTCTGGAACTGTTGCTTCTCCAGAATCTTGCTCTTGGGGGCACAGCAAATCTGGCCGGAGCGCTTGCAGCGGAACAGATCCGTCATCTCGGCGTTTTCTGGAGGGGAAAAGGTATAGGAATAAATACTGGATAAAATATTTTAAATATTTAAAGTAGACTCACTGAAGCAGGTAAAGCTGAGCAGGCTAACGATGCATGAGCCGGGACACTCTTCCCTAGGGTCTGGACTTGGGGTATTGGGCAGGACATAAGGCGGCGCAGTGGGTGGAGCTGTGGGCGAGGGCGTTGGCGGCGGCAACTTGGGCTTAACCACGCCCGACCGTGAGTTGTCGCAGCACACGGATCCCTTGGCGCACGTGGTGGGTGTGGAGACCAGCACCGAGGGACGCTCGCAGAAGGCGGCCATGATGTTCAGCAGACAAAAGCCAGGACAGCGAGGAACCTGAGGCGGTGACTGCGGTGGCGGCGGTGGGGGAGATGGGGAGTTGAGCGTGCTCTCGGCAAAGGATATGATCTGCGAGAGGAAGTCACCTCCGCCTCCTCCTCCTCCTCCTGATGTTGATGACGATGGCGGAGGTGGTGGAGAGGCAGGACGAGCTGGCTTGGCAGCCGGCTTGGGTGCATGCTTGATGGCCGGCTTGGTGGGTGTTGCTGGCTTGGATGAGGCTGGTGACTCGGAGGCAGTTCCAGTGACACAACAGCTTCCCTCACCCGGACAGAAGGCCTCAGAATCGATGTCATCGCAGAAGATGGCAAAGATACCGTTCATGCACTCGCCCTCGCACTCCTTCAGCACCTGACCCTGTCCTTGACCGGACTTGAGCTTGTTGCTCAGCGGCGGTTCCTCCTCCTCGCCATCGTCTTCCGTCTCCTCCTCCTCTTCTTCCTCGGTCGCCTCTGTGGTCGTTGTTGTCGGATGCTTCTTGTGTTTGCTGGGCTTGGGAGAACTATTAGTCCTGGCAGGTTCCGGCGTGGTGGTGGTACTGGTACTGGTCGTTGTAGTGCTACTTGTAGAAGTACTTGAGCCACTCTTGGCAGGAGCAGATTTCTCGGAGAGAGTCTGGTTGGGCTTCAGGTTGCTCATATGCTCTGAGGGGAAATAATTCATTTAAATACAATTTTTTGCTATTTTTTGTAAATTATTACTGGCTGGAATATAGATATCCTTGGGCAGCTTGCCATTGGAGTACTCGTCCAGAGAGACACAGCACTTGGTGCCCTCCTTGCAGAGGCCATCGCTGGTCAGATAGGCCTCACAGTACTCCGCTATCCGATCCGCCACACAAACCCCCGTGCAGTCCTCTGTAAAAGGAGGATTTTTGTGTTTAATCCTTAATCTTTGCTAGAATATCCCTCCTACTTACTGTTGGCATCATCCGTCTTGGTGGTCTCTTCCTTGTCCTTGCTGGGCTTGGCTGTGGTCACCTTCTTGGTGGTGCTGGGCTTCTTTGTGGTGGCTACTGTGGCCTTAGTTGTCGTAGTGCTAGCTGGACGCTTGGTCTGTGGTTTAGGCTTTGGTTTCACTGTAGTACTGGTTGTTGTGGTCCTTTTTGTGGTGCTCGTGGTGGCCACAGTGGTTGTGGTTCTTTGTGTTGTTGTGGTGCTGGCCGTGCTTGTGGTTTTCGGTGTTGTTGTCGTGCGCACCGCTGTGGCATTCTTGCCAGCTGATGGAAATTCGATTTGTTAGATTTTAAAAGCCATCTCCTGTGATAAATCCTTACCTGGAGCATTCTCAATGCAGCACTTCATGCTGGGCGAAGGACAGGGCACATCGTCTAGGACTTCATAGCAAATCAAAGTGGCCAAGGTGTGGACACAGACGCCAGGGCAATCCTTGGCATCTGCAGTGCTGGTAATGGTATCCAAGAGGCCTAAAGGAAAATCATGATTCAAATATAACTAAATAAGAGTAAGGAAAACCTTTTATGATAAGGACTCTTACCGGATAGAAAACTCCCAGCTAGGGATTCATCCTGAGCCTTTACTGGGGCACTGGCCAGCAGAATGCTTAAGATCAGGGCCAAAACCCAACTGCTCATAGTGTTATTTCGATGGTCCAACATGGTCAGCACGTGCTCATTGCTCGCCGAGAATCGGTGAGAATCTGCAAGAAGCGGGACGCAGAGAGAAAGGTGAGATAATTAGCGTTGGTCAAGTGAAAGTCGAAGCTGAATCATCATCATTGGAGTCAGACCAGAGTGTAACCCAAGCCCCCTGTGACGTAATCCGGCAGCTTGGGGCATCTGCCTCTGCCTCTGCCCCAAAAGAGAGAGAGAAAGAGAGGCTGCCCAGAGATCATTGGCCTAGAAAGAGATGCCGCCGCCGCCGCCGCCAAGATCATGGTGATGATCATCATGATCTTGCCACTCCACGGTGGCTGTGTGCGATAAGCCCCCGAAACCAGTTTCCACGCTTATTTTTGGAGCTGGTTCTGGCTTGTGGCAGGTGGCCCATTTCGGTATTACGTATACGTAGCGGTGTATGCCTAACGGGAAACCCATAGCAATTCCGGCCATAATCCATGTATCTGGGTTGAACGAGAATGGAACTGGAGTTGGAAGACCCCAAACTGGTTACAACAAAAAAAAAGTTTATATATATAACCATGCAAATAATACTCGTAATTATGGCCAAGCTGAAAAAGAAGTCAAAGAGCGGCGGGTTAAAGCCATGGCATTCTTGGCCCACAATTAACGAAACCGTTTAATGAATGAAATAGAAAGTACTTAGTACTGAAAATGATGTGAAACCACTGCCAGAGCGATAGAGATCTCTTCAGGGAAAGTGCACTAAGTTTCTGTAAGTTTCTGAAACTGAATCGGACGAACTCGGACTTGGAATCGGAATCGGACTTCCCCATCACGTGCGGTGGTTAGCAGAGCTTTCTACAAACCGGAAATTTCTTGGCAATAGAAATTAATTATTATTATTATTATTATCTTTATTAATTACGACTACAGGTAGCCAGGTTTCAGAAAAAAATGTTTAATGTTTATTTAATAAACATCATGGAAATAACGAGAGTATT
>JAEIIL010023728.1:0-18623 GCA_018905715.1 Drosophila lini | reverse complement strand
CTGCAAGGGTATACAAACTTCGGCGTGCCGAAGTTAGCTTCCTTTCTTGTTTTTCAATATATCATACCTATATGACTGCCTGTGCGCACCAATCGATCGGCTTGATCCCACAACTCGTGAGCACTGTTGACATAACAGAGATACTCATTTTGCTTGCACAGCTGGGTGTGTATATCCTGAGGCACTATCCTGCCTGGCGGCGTATTCGAACCGGAGCCCTGTTGGAAACAAAAAAAAAATGACAATGTAGTAAAATCGAATTCTAGAATTACACAGGGCTGCATGATTAAGTTACAAGAATAGTCGGGGGTCGCGAGTGCTCTTGTAACGCAACAAAAGTTGCAATTTTGCAGGCCTGTAAGTCTGGCTTTGTGCTCACCTGTGAGCCCACCGAGTTCGACGGTGATATAGAGGACGGCGTATTGCCGTTGACAATGTCACCCGGGCCAGTGCGAAAGAAATCCGTGAGTCTGGCAATAACCAGACGGCAATTCGACCGCCGCAGCTTGTATAGCTTCAGTGATATCAGCGATTGGCAGCGCAAACTGTTATGTTTAAAGAAAAATACAATTTATGGAATTATAATTAAATAGTTTATTTTCATAAATTAACTTCATGCTCGAACACCTCACCTGAGTATGGCCACTTTGTTGTGCGTTTCGTGCTGACCGTTGGTTGACTGTTGATACGGGCGAAACTTTGAGGAGATAAATCTGAAAGATATCGGAAAATAAGGGTAATGTACATAGTTAAGGACACTCAAGCGACCCGCTATACTCACTTGATTAGCGACAGCGTATCCTTGTACATGGTGTAGGTGGCCGCCTCGGAGCTGCAGCGCTCCATGGCGTCGGCAGTTAGCAGGAAGTACACAACGGCCTCCAGATATAGGGTTACCTGGTTGAAGGAATCGCGCTCCGTGTCGGCGGCATGTTTCCGACTAATGGCCTCCTGCAGGAACTGATTGTTTTTTCTAAAGCGATCGAAGTAAACAGGAGAAAGGTAAGTATAGGAACACGAAGGAAGAAACTCTTAGTGGTAATTCCTACCTGAGGTCATCACTGGGATGCTCCTCCTCGCGATCAAAGTATGAACGATAGATTAGCCTCGTCGTGACGGGCGTCGGTGCAACGGCTGCCATTGGCGCTGCAACCGTCATTGTGGAGGCCGTTGTCGCTGTGGACGTTGCCAACGACGGGGTCGTCTGTACGGCCTCGTTGCATGTGGTGGGCATCGCCGTAGAGGCAACGGTGGCTGTAGTTGGCGGGGGCGGTAGCGGAGACATGGCTAGCAGCTTCTTACTCGGACTGCCATTGGCGGTGGCTGTAACAGCGGCTGCAGCAGCGGCAGCCGCCGCCGCCGCCGCGTCCTCATGCAGGAGCTGCAGCTTGTCGTAGGAGAGGCGATCGTGGTTGGGCAGCATTCGCTCGTGATTGTTGGAGGGCAGGAGCACGGGCACAGGCAGCAGCTCCTTGCCGATCTGCAGCTGATCGGCTCCCTTTTCCTTTTTCCGCTTCTTCTCCTTGTATGGACTGGAGCTGGAACTGGAGCTGCGCTTTCGCCGTCGCCCTGGAGGTTGCTCCCGTTCACGTTCCCGCTCCCGTTCGCGTTCCCGTTCACGTTCCCTTTCGCGCTCCCTATCGCGGTCGCGCTCCTGCTTCAACTGGAACTCCTGCTTGACGCTGCCGGGCTTGAACTTTGGCTCATATCCGGAGTCAAGGTCAGGATCCGGCTTCACAGGATGCTCGTGCTTGACCTTGGGCGTGGAATTTGGATGCGTCGTATCGCCGGCATAGCCGTTGGGCAGTTGTCCTGCCATCACTTGGGCCTGATCCTTTGGCGTAAGGTGGCCGTTTTGCTGGGCAGGCGTTAGCTTCTTAAGTCGCATGACGCGCTCTCGTGACAGCTTGCTCAGATCGATCTTGCAGATCAGGGATGTGAGGTGCGGAGTCGTTGTCCTCGCTGGCGAGGCCAGAGCCGCTCCCAGCTGCTGCTGCTGCTGCTGCTGGGTGGGCGTCATGCGGAGCTTGGTCAGTGGCACTGTGCCGGCAGGTGGAGCCAGCGGATCAAGCTTGCCCTGCTGCTGCTCCTCCTGTAGGTCCACGATCACCACTTGGCCCTGCTTCTTGGCGCCGCCCTCCTTCGGATTGAATATCTTTGTCAGCGTGTTGATCTTGTTTTTGTCACTCTTGGCCTTCCGCTCGCGCTCCTTCTCTCGCCGCGCTTCGTCCTCCTCACCACTGCTGCTGCTACTGGCGCCACCGCCGCCGCCTCCGCCACTGGAGGAGGAGCACTCGGAGCTGCTCAGCTGCTGGCTGTGCTGGCTCATCATCACCTGAGGCTTGTACAACGGCAGTGGCTGCTGCTGTCCCAACGCCGGCCCACTTCCCGGAGCCTGCTGTCTGATCCTGGCATGATCCTCCACCTCGCTGCCGCTACTGCTTGGCGAACTACTTCCACTGCCACCCAGCAGCGTCTTGGGCGCCACTCCGGCGCTCGTCTTGTTCAGTTTGACGATTCGACAGTTGGTGTTCTGCGTCTCCGTGTCGTCGCTGCTGCTCGAGGAGCTGCTCGACTTGGAACTGGTGCCTGCACTCGATGAGCTGTCTTCGTCCGAGCTGCTGGTGCTGCCGTCAGCTCCGGGTTGAGGCAGGGAGGCGGCGGATGCCACCAGGTGTGGCGTGGCCAGCCTCTTGGTGGGCGTATTGCCATTGGAGCTGCTCTGGCTGGAATGGTCGCGTTTTCGCTGCACACCGCCCATGGCCAGGGGACCGCCCTTGGCCAGCGGCTTCTTGGCGGCAGTCAGCGTTGGTCCTTTGGTCTGGGAGCTACTGCCAGCCGAAGCGCTACTTAGGTTACCGCTGCCTCCGCTCTGCTGTTGCTGCTGCTGCTTTCGGGGTCGGCCACGACCCTTTTTCACTGGCCCAGCCGCCGCCATGGCCTGCGCTTGCGATGAGTTTTCCAGGATGCTGGGATGCTTGGCTGTCGGCTCGTCGTCGTCGCTGGATTCCAGAATGGAGGCAGCACTCGTCGCCGGCTTCTTCCGTCGCGGCTTCTTTAGGCGCTGCTTGGGAGATGTGGGCAGCGGCAGAATGGGCGTCAGGGTGACACTGTTGTTGCTGCTGGGCGGAACCTTTTGCGTCGGCGGCGGCACTCGCATCACCGTTGTGATGGCTGCCGGTACTCCGGGCAACTGAAGCGTTTCGCCGGGACCCGGCATAGGCACCACCTCAGAGCCGCCGGGGGCACTGTCCGAGCTGCTGCTGCTGCTGCTTGAGGAGCCACTTCCGCTGCCACTGGTACCGGAATCCGATAGCCGGGGATTGATCAGAGCGGACTCCGCGGACTCGCGCTTGATTTGGTTTTTTGGTATCGCCGCCCCCAGGGCAAGCTCTGCGTCCATTGCCATTCCGTCGATTGCCTCCTTCTTCACCTTCAGCGCCACTGGAGTGACACTGAGACCAGCTCCATAGCGCAGCTGCTGCTGCTGCTGCTCCTCGTCGTCGTCGTCCTCCTCCTCGCCGCCCTCCTCCATATTCATGGGGTCGTCCACCAGCATCTTCTCGTTCTTCACAATCGCCGTGGTCACCTCAATGGACTCTGGTATGATTTGGGCGCCGCCAGGCAGAATGCCCGGCACCTTCATGCTCACGTTGCCAGGCGAGACGTTCTCCGATGAGTTCGTTTGGTTGGCAGGCTTGTGGAAGAATCGGCTCAGCGTCCACTTATTGCTCTCCGTTGGCGAAGGCGTCTTGTTCGAGGAGCTGCCACCGCTGCTGCTCAGGGTGCCGGCTGCCGATGCGCTGCCGCTGCCGCCTCCGCCGCCTCCCCCAACTCCGCCTGTGGAGTTCACACCGGAGCCCCCAGTGCCGGCACTCCCGAACCCGCTGGAATTGAGCAACCCGCTGATTGTGTTGCTGCCCCGGGCTATGATCTCGTGCCTGTACTTGTTCTTGTTCTGGCTTCCATTGGACGTTGTCAGTGGCTGCTGTGGCCGATGGAGGAGCTGCTGCTGCTGCTGTTGCTGCTGGAGGGCTGGCTGCGAATGCTGTGGCTGGTGATGGTTGGGATGGTGGTGCACTTCGTTCTTGATGCTCGACTCACTGCCCGACTCGCTGGAGTCCGACTCGGAGCTATTGCTGCTGTTGCCCGCCGATCGGCTATAAGAGATTAAAGGATTTCTTTAGCTTTCCAGCACTGATAGGGTACTGCAAATCAGACTCACCTCTCCTTCTTGCGGTCATCATCCGACTCGGAAAGCTCCAGATCGTTTTCAAGGCTGAAACAATGGAAACAAGAGTGTTAGGATGACCTGGAATGGATGCACATCTCCCTCCACTTACCAAGAGTCTTGCTTCTCCAGCGTGTGATTTTTCTCCGATTTGAGCGGCTTGGCCGCTGGCGGAGAATTGTCAACGGACGCGGCCTTGGGCGGAGTGGGTGGCAGTTGCATGAGGGGCAATACACCCGCCGTCGTTCCAGCGGAGGTGGCCATAATGTCCAGGGGCAACTGACTGGCCTGTGGCGGTGTCGTCAGCAGCGGGGCAATGGGCGAGGCGATGGGGGCAATTGGCGGGAAGAGTGGCGTCATCAGCGACGAGGGCTGGGCGGATGGCGGGGAGCCGATCATATCGATGGCATACTTGTTCTTGTTGGGCCCCTTCAGGTTGTAGTTCTCGCGCGTGGGCGCGTGCGGTGTGGCCGCAATCGAGGTCAGCGGCGTCGTCACCCGGAAGCTGTTGGTCATCTCGCTTATCATTTTACTTATGTCCTTTTCCTGCGGCGGCGGCAATTGCTGCAGTCCGGCTCCACTGCTAGGCCGCTTGCTAGCCGCCGGCGGCACAAACCGACCGCTAGTGCCATTGAGCAGCGCCGGAGCCGGTGGGCCAAGAAAGGACTTCTCCCGCCCGTTAGGCATTTGGGTGGAAAGCGGCGGTCCCAGAGTCGCGGGCATGCTGCCCGTGGCTCCGCCGCTGCTGGCGTTGTTTGTGGCGCTGGACGAGTTGCTGTTACTGGTACTGGAACTGGATCTCGGCGGACCGCGGGGCGGGGCCATGCCACTACTCGACGGAATGTCATTTTTCATGGGCTGGCCAGGATAGCCGCCGCGTCCATTGTACGGCGGCTTGTTGTCCGCCTGCTTCAGATACGTTGGCGGTCGCTGCTGTTGCTGGTAGTGTGGCTGCTGCTGCTGCTGCTGCTGGCCGTGCAACGAGGAGGTCGCGGATGCTGAGGCGGATGCGGAACCAAGAGGAGCTGAGGAGCCAAGGGCGGCGGCGGAGGAGGGAGAGTGGCCCAGGGACTTGGCTTGTGGCATTGACAGCGGCGCCTGCAGGCGCGGATTGCCGGCGCCAGGCGGATGCCGACTGATGCCCACCGTCGACGGGTTGATATACACTCGCGCGTCGCCGAACTTGCCCAGCGCGGCGGTGATCTCTGCATCGTCCTCCGTCAGCCGACGCGGCTCCCCGAAGAGACTAACCTCCCGATCATCGATCTGGATGCCCTGCTGGCGCTCGATCTTCTCGCGCTCCCGTCTTCTCCGACGCTCGTACTCCTCCATGCTGCAAATGAAAAGGGGAAGGATCCAGAGATTAGAGTTGTTTCAATTCACCCACTTTCTTTTCGCGGACTTCCTTTTTACACACTATTTTGAAAGCCTTTGCATTGGGGTGCAGTAACAACAACAATTAGAACAGCAAACAGAGAACATCACAGGTAAGACAACACAACAACAACATCAACATCAACATATCAACAAACATGGAGCGAACACACATCTCCGCCGCTTGGCAAAGCTTTTCCTCCAGGACAAACCGTTTCACATGCATTGGGTGCTCGGGGTGCAGGACAAGGACTCAGTCGTAATGGCTTTATTTTATTCTAGTTTTAATAATATAGGAATGTTAATGCAAGGAAAAGTATTTGGTGTTAGATTTTATAATTTCCTTCTATCTTAAATGGTGTTAGAAACATAGAAGTTTAAGAATTAAATTATTTTTATTTTTCAATTAATATGAGTCTTTAAATATTTCTTGCAATAAATCAAAATATTATTGGAAATACCGAAAAAACCGATTCCTAATAGAGATATCCTTGTAGTGTTTTGACTAGAGGTGGAAAAACATCGATGTTTGCAGACATTGATGTTTTTCTAGACTAAAAAAAAAAAAAAAAAAAAAAAATAGTAATCGATGTATTGAATTAAAACAAAAATAAATAATAAAATAAAAAAATAATAATAAATTTCCAGTAGTTTAAAATAATTTAAGACTATACAGGAAAACAAAGAATATGTATATGGACTTTTTTCCAGAAATATAAGACTTATGGTGTGGTTGACTTATTGGCTTAAGTTGGCAAAACCTCGATAGACGCACAAAAAAAAAGAGAAAGAAAAAAAAAAATTACCGATCTTTAAAAAATGTTTTAAAATATCGATTCATCGATTTTCCATCAATTTTTCTCCACCTCTAGGTTTTACACAACACTCTTTGCTTTCCTTTATTAAAGGTTTTCATTTTACATTCGTTGTTTCCTTTTATTTTGGTTTTATGCGGGTAAAAATGTTACGTTTTTAAATATATTATTACTTTTTTTTATCTAAAGGTAAATTCAGATATTTAATTCTACCCGTACAAAGAATTTATGTTATGGATCTGCATACACAGCTGAGTCGATCTAGCAATGCCAGTCTGTAAAAATGCAGAGGTAACAAAAACACATAAACCCTAAAGTAGAAATATTTTATTTGATTAGTAATATCCCAAGGGAATATATTAGCGAAAAACAGTTGCAGCTATTGTATCTGTATGTATGTATATATTTACATTATGATATAACCCCCTGATTTCTCAAAGGACGCAGCAAAAAAAAAATATATTTTTAAGAGGCTCTTAAATAAACCACCCCCTCATGCTATGTTTATCCAAGTGAGAGCCATATTTGATAAACTGTAACTTTTGGGAGTCTGCTAATATTTAAGCTTTCCCAATTGTGGACATGGCTGTTGTTAGGTGCCAAGAATTCGACAAGCCCTCGATGTGTGTCATGCAACACGCAATCACGGTTAGTAATGGGTGTGTAGTATAGTGTAGAATAGTGTGTAGTCCAACAAAGTGCTGTCTGCATAAGAAGCATCATTCCGGGGGGGCGTTTGAATAGTGCAAATATTTGCATTCGATTTTGTCTTGTTTTTATTTCCAGTAGCAAGCAGTGCAGACATGCCGTACGTACACCTTTCACCGTTCCCGTTTCCGAATTCTGTCCGAAAGTAAAGCGTGTATCTTCGGTTTTGAGTTAAATACATTTACATACATAGCATTTTATATTTAAAGCTTTCCAGAAAAATGTTTTTTAATAAGATTGCAAATCAACAAATAATTTTCTCCACATTATAAAATTTGTGGAAAAGTTTAATAAAGAAACATTTCAGTATCATACTTTTAAGCACTTTTAAATTGACTGAAAAAAAAAAACAGTCTCTTCAGTGATTTATACAAATATATACATACATATACCAAGTCTAGCTATCATGCTTTAATTCAAGATCGCTTTCGGAAACTGGAACATCTAGTTAAATCAATTTCCGATTGGAAACGGAAATAGGAATAGCGGTAATCAGCAAAGGGAAATGAGACAGAGACAGACAGGCATACACAAAGACAGCGACAGACAGACGGAGACAGCGAGCGTGGGTGCAGCGTCAGTGGCTCTAAAACTTACTTATAATTTTGACTGTACAAATTGTTATTGTACTGCTGCAGTTGGTCTTGTTGTTGCTGTTGCTGTTGTTGTTGTTGTTGGTGATGCTGCGACTGCTGAAGGAGGAGAATGCTGTTGTTGTTGTTGCCGCTGCTGCTGCTGCTGTGGTGTAGCTGCTGCTGCTGCTGCTGTGCCATAACGCGCGCTTAGTACAAATAAAATAATTCAATTATCCTCAGTTGAGAGGGCACACAGACAGAGGCAGGCAGGCAGACAAACACGCACACGCACACAGTTAAAAAAAAATAACAGGTGGAAGAGGAGAGGAAAGAGTGGGTGGAGGATAAGGAGGAGGGGTGGAGTAGGGGAAAGGAGAGAACGTTTTGGTTATTCAACTGAACTTTTTTCTCTTCTCCACACTTTTGCTCGCTCTCTAAACTCTATCTCGCTCGGATTGCTTATGTTATCGTTGTAATTTTGCGACGTTGAAACGGCGCTTTATTGTTGCTGTTGTTGTTGTTATTGCTGTTGCTGTTGATGCTGTTGTTGTTGTTGCTGTTGCCTCTCCTAGTTTGTTTTTGTTTTGGCGTTTGCAACATTTTGATGTTGGAGTTAGTTTTAATAATAAGGCTCTGCAGTTTGACAAGCACTAGATTACTGTATATCGTTGTTGCACCTCTCATCCGTTTCCTCTTCTTGGTTTTGGTATGGTTTTACTTCCGCTTTCTTTTCGCAGACTTATCTCGTAAATGCTTTAAATTGGATTTGTTTGTTTGTTTCGGGTTGCGATGTTTAGTATTAATATGTACTTCTAGGCCTGTTTAGAGTCTTTTATTGCTTGAGTATGTCTCTAGAAGAGTGTGTTGTGTTTTCTGTGCTGTAGAGTTGTGTTTTTGTGTGAGAGTGTTGGGGTTTGTTTATTTGAGTGGAAAAAATAAAGTTGTAGTACCTGAAAAGAAAGAAAAATAAAACGGTAAATTAGTTAGTTGCCTACTTCTTAGCGCAATTTGGGTTTGAATATAGCAATAACAATAATTGGGTCAACATCGAAAGTATTTCAACGACATATCAGCTTTAATGTATACATTTCTAATACTTGGTTTAAGAAAACTGAATTTTCAAGATCTAATTATCAATTGAGTAGTATTAGCTAGAAAGGTACGGAAAAGGTACTAGCTAGTTTTAATCGTAAATTTTGGTTTTAACTCGAATAACACGTGTTGCCAGGGTATTTAAGCATTGGCTTGCCGAACCTAGCTTCTCTTCTTGTAAGGAATGATTTTTTTTTAAATATACTAAATGTTTTTAGACATTCTATTTGAGGAAAATCAGTACATGCTAGAATTAAGAAAGATGAATTTAGGTTAAACATAAATTTTTAAACATAAATATTAAAAAAAGTTTTCGACTTAAGTTTCATAATTCGATTTATATTTATATTTTATATTTTATTTCGCAAAACATACTACACCTAGGCCCACCTCACACACCAAAGTGCACTCATTTACGAGGCTTCTGGAAAATGGAAAGGTAAAACTTTCGCCTTCTCATTATGCAAACGGAAACCCAGACCCAGCTACACATGCCGCCCACAGATACTACGACTGCAAGGATAACGGGCTACACCACACACACACACGCATACATTCCGTGTCCATGTCCCGTTGTCCTACTTGTCCTTTGAACAACTCGCCGCAAGAACTGGAAGCCGAGAGCCGAGAAACTGACGCATCCGCTTGGCTTGGCTTGGAGTGCAGCGCTTAGATTCACTTAACCCGAGACTGGCGGAGGACAACGATGTCCTTTTGGGCGTATTCTTATGGAAAATTTGCAACTTGAGCGGCGGCGCAAGCCACAAGTCGGGCTTACGAGTCGCTGCTTCTCGAATTTAAATAGGTAAACACACACATTTTTATTCAAGTGAGAACTGAGACAAAAAAGATACAACCGCAGCTTGAATCTTATGAAATACAGAAAATGTATTTATTAAGATAAACAAAAAAAAATTGTACATTTTAATTTTCTAAAATGTGCATGGTTTAATTTATAATTTCGAAAGATTTAATATCATAAATATAATATAAATTGAGGCCACCTTGTTTTTTGGTGCACTTTTTTTTTCGCTGACATACATACAAGCTCAAAGTTTATTCGTGACAAAATGTATGAAATATATGAATGAAAAACGTGTCAGTAAAATTAATTTTCTGGTCACAGGACCCACAGCAAACGACAGACGCACCAAGCTGACCCTTTTTCCTCTTAGTCAGTGGGGGGAAAAAAAAGGGAAATGACAGACAGTTAGAGTAGGGGTAGTGGCCACAAATCTGCTCGCTTTTGGGTATTCACTTTTCTGTTTTTGCTGCAACAATTTATTTGTCTTATAAATTTTGTTAACATCTCAACCGAAGGAGCGTCGAGAGATAGAGACACACACATTTAATTATTTTATTTTGGCAGCAGCCTCCCCCTGTCTCCGTCACAGGGCTCTGGCAAATAGTTTATGCACGTCGCCGAAAATAAATGGTAGAAGAGTTCGGAGAAAGAGCTTGATAAACTTTCTGATGCCGCCTCTTTTGGTTTCTGGCCATTGCCATATTTATATGTACAGAAGGGCCGGGCCAGGAGCGAACCACTGAACTCTACTCGCACTGCTAACTCAAATCTATGCCGGCTTTAATGTGCGTCCATTTAATCTAAAGCTACAATAATTTGTCTTTTCTGCTCTCTGTGTTTGTGCTTTTGTTCAGGGCGCATTGGGCCGGCCTTTTGGTTTATTTGCATTTTGACTTTTGGTTTAGCCGGCTAGATTTTGCATATTCAGTGGCGGCATTTATAAATCATTTTCAATGAATTTTCGAGTGCTACGCATGGGGAACCAAAAGGTGTAGCTTTACACGACATAAAAAGGGTTACATAAAAGTTTGATAAAGACAGGCTTATATTTTACTTCAAGAAATATACATTTTAAATATTATAAAGAACTATATAGAAATCGAATAATTAACTATTTTAGGTTATGAAAATACCTTTCTCTTTACAAATAAAATAAAATCTCTGATAATAGAATATCGAATATGAAAGAATCAACAAAACTTGCCATGAACTTGTATGTACATTTGGCTGATTTTACCCAGCGGCAATTTCAATTTTCTGGTTAATTTTTTTTTTGCTTTTGCCAAGGCAAGAAACCACTTCCTCTCCCGCCCCATCGTTTCATCGGCTTTCCTCACCACATGTCTTTTTATTTACTTTGCCTCCTTTTTTTCAGCAAATATGATGACGACGTACTCCGTGAAAACGTGAGCAGGACCCTGATGCCATCAAGTAGCATCAGGAGCGACGACTTTAAAATCCAGTGCCGAACCAAAACCCATTCCCACACTGAGCGAAAAACTTAATTTTGAAAGCATGTTAATTGTTAACAGATTTTGGCATTTGATTTGGCCCAAAATATGTAAATATGTATTATTTTAACGAAAATATTTGTATATATGGGTAAAACTTTTTATTTATTTAATGTAAATTTATATAAATATAATTGACCATAACAAGAGCTGGAAATAAAATTGATTAATCAACCTATCGATTTTTTTCCAATTATTTTGTGCCTTTTTAGAAAATTAAAAAAAAAAAAACATTGATTATTCCAATGGTTGACCATATAAAATGTGAAGAATATGAAAAAGTTATTATTTAAGTACAACAATCTATAGCTAAAAAGTAAAGAACAATACAATAATATGTACATATAAAATTTTAAATATTTCAAGCATGAAACAAACAGAATTTGCAAACTATTTGCTTTTGCAAACTATTTTTTTAGTATCCAAGACTGTGTTTTATGTACAAATATGAATTGAAAATGCAAATGCAACAAATACATTTTCATTGATGTTGTTACCTCTCAGACTGCACAGTTTTGTTTGTTGATTTTTATAGATTTTATCTCAAAAGAGCATATTCTTTTGCAGTGCCGTCCCCACCTACACACACACACAAAGACAAGGTCCTACTCGGCGGCACCTCCGGCGCCTGTGTCGGGGCATATGTTATGAATTTTATGCAAATACGTTTTGGGAGAGTGGTCCCCCAACACCTCCCAGCCATTGGCACTTTCATCCATTCTTTCAGAAGTTTAGCTAAATTCGCAACGTTATAAATTCGTATTTGTTTTGTTAGCACTTTTTCGGTGCTCTATTAACATTTAAATCGCTTTTGTGTTGTGTGAAACTCAAAATATCCAAGATTTGTAAGACGGTTTATGCTGTGCTTGGAGAAGTTACAAAATGTTGGGTCATGTTAGTCCTAGTTTTTTTTTAAAGTTTCCCACTAATTAATAGAAATAAGTTGCACACAAATGTGGCCAAGAAAAGTAAAAGTTAGCTTGTTTGGGTCTCGTTTTGATGATCCCTAATACCAATCAGGTTCACTTCATTCATGGCTGCTGCAGCCAAGCTCATCGTGAATCATTTAACAACATGCACAAACATTAAATTACGCATGGAATTCCTTTTAACCGAGAACCCACCAGCCCAGAGGACCCCGACCAAGGCAAAGGAGGACAGGACGCTACCCGAAGCCGAGCTCTTGGCATAGAAAATTCAATTCAATCCAGGGGGTGGTGATAGAAGGCAGGAGATGAAGACCAAGGCGGAGGCGAACGAATGAACACATGCGACTAATTTCATATTCATATGCATATTTAGACTAACTACCAGCTGAGGGAGCTGGCAATACAGGGCAAGATGATGACGCTGGGACAGAGGGAAGGAGAGCGTTAGGAGACGGGCTGGTGGACGGAAGGACAGACTGGCGGCAAGGAAAGCTAAAAGGCAGTCACTGCACACATTGGCACGCCTAATTTATAACACAAAAGTCTACTTAACTCCCCTATGGAAACTACGGGCAGCGACGCCACCACTAAGCCGCCAACTGGAGAGGTGAAAATATAAAAAGGAAAAGAATAAAGGGGATCCGAGCCTCCGTCGAAGCTTGGAATACCCTGGAATTTATAGTTTAAAAGCATCCTAATCTATAAGCTATATAAACTAAAAGCTGCATTTAATATATTACCATCTTTAACCTTTCACTTAAGCGTTACATTTCTTTCGAAAAGTAAAAGGATATATCTGTATCCATCTATCCTTTTATTTGTGCATTTAAATTTGCAATTAAGACCTTTTCATTATTATATTTTCATCTGGTTTAGTAAATTAACATACCCCTGGAGAAGGGTACTATTACACAACGGATAGAAAGCAGATAGCTGAGGGGGGCGGGCAGTCCACCGACAGGAGGTTGGGAGGGGGATGAATTATCCCCATTTTGTTGGGCAGTGCATAAACAAAGCCAGGTCTGCTCTCCGAGGAGGTATGCCTGTGTCTGTGTGTGTGTGTGTTTGTCCTAGCCAGGATTTATTATCAAATGGGCGCCATAGACTAACGACCGTAGCCACAGTCGCTTTACCTCTCCATCCATTCCCATTCCCATTCCCATTCCCATTCCCAAGCCCAAGCCCACTTCACACCCCTCAGATAGCATAGAACATAGTACTTTCGTATGTCTGTACAAGCAGAGTCAACAAATTTTATGGCACTCATTAAACTTTCTTTCAGCAAAGCGCCTCAAACTCAAACTCGAATCCAACTTCAACTTCCTCTGCTCGCACGGTTTAGGTGGGTTAATTTATTTCTTAAAGGTCCTCCACCTGCTGCAAGATAGGAGGAGGAGATAGTTTGTCTGTCTGGCCTGTCGCTTAAAATTTATTTAATTAATTTGAGCAGTTAAGTGTTGAGTTGAGTGTAAAATCAATCTGCTAGTTGGATGAGTCTCAAGCTAGGATTAAACAGTAAATCCTAACAGTTTTTTTTTTTTTTTTCATGTTATCAGGGGTGCTCCTTAAATCGCCATTAAATCGTTTTGTGTGCGAAATGCATTTAAGTTTGTTTGTTTTTGTAATGGCTAATAGTTCGTAGCCTGCTCTTAGGCGCAATTTTAATTGATTTCATTTCTATGGCACTTTTGTATAATCACGCTTTAATATTTCGTCAATGCATTTCATATTCATCGTGCCAAGTCAGTTAAAAATCAAATTAACCTGCCATTATTGAATATTGTAATTGGCCTATCATTTCACATATTGAAAGGACATTTGTTCTTCAATTAACTCTGACTCGCATTTAAATTGGCTACTTTTTTGAATGCATTTTCCAATCAATTTCATACACACACACACACACACACTTGAAACACCCTCTCGGGTGGCTTAATTTGCATGGCTTTGTTGTTAGAAGCTCTGTTATCTGCACCAACAGTGCTTATCAGTTTCGGATCCTATGGGCGCGCCACTTGGCACCTTGACTTGTCCGGTCTGGCTTTCAGCCTGCTTTCAAATACAAACACCTACTCTCCAGTCGTTGCTCCTGCCTCCGTCCAGGTCCATATTGATGCTGACGCATATTTCCTGCTTCATTAACAGCGACGCCGCCGCCATAAAGTATGCTATCCAACGACGAGGGGCTAAAAAACTGCAATGCGTTCCAGCTCCTGCTCCTTTTTCTTCCACTTTTATCGTTTTTTGTTCCCACCTGGCGTTTGCTTTTAACGAGACGCCGTCGTCCTAGTTCGAGCTCCCCACCCTTCCACCTAGTTAAGTCCTGTCAGAGTCCTCCCATTTAGTTCCTGCTCCTGCTGCTCCACTCCGACGACATCCTTGTTGGCTCTGCTGACGGCCGATGGCTGCCTTGGTCATTTTGTGCTTGCTCTGTCCCATTGCCCCTTTCCAGCAGGGACTGGACTATTTTCTTCCCATTCGGACTCCTGGCTGTTAATACTTTCGCCAGAATGAATAGAGGGAATTGAAACAGTTTCGTGCCAGTTATTATTTACATTGACATAAATTGAATTTAACTGGAATAGTTAAAGCGTTTTAAATTACATTTATCTGCTGGATGTCCTTGTATATCATAGTTTAAAGTAAGTAACTGATATAGCTGCTATATAGATTTCAATAGTTACTAAATATTACCTCAAAATATGTAAAAACTATTATAGGGATAGGCTCTTTTGAAAGGAGTTATTGAACTAATTTTCGGTAGCAAAATTGTATTGAATTTCAACCCATCTCTTAGCCAGTTTCAGCCAAACTTGTTGTATCTTCAAGATTATATTTCTTTGCTACTATTTTTTACCGTATTCTTTACACTCCCTTTCGTTTCCTGGTTTTCCAGGGAGACTTCTCAAGCTTCCTGTTGCTGTGTCTGGACAATAAACCCACTTTTTTTCTCTATCCCATGGCTTGATTTGATTAAAACGATAATAGTTTTTGGGAGTTTGCTTAAATTGATGTGGGTTATACCGGTCTAAAGAGAATTTCAGGAAAAGCGGCAGGAAAGACACAAGGGAAATATAGCCTACAATTCTTTCTTAATTCTACCTTTTTTTCGGTACTGTGACTCAAATATAAAGTAACTACCTTGTCAAGGAAGTAAATGAGTATCTATAAATGGTAATATGACTTTAAATATATATTTATAAGGTCTTATTTTTCCTTTTACACATTTATACTTTACGATTACCTGGGTATTAATCTAATCGCAAAGCACTTACTGCAATTTCTCTTCTCTCCTTGGAATCTACTGCTATCCCTGTGGATCTTTTAGCGAAATTGCACACCAACTGGGCAGTGAATCAACAGTCTTAAATTGCCAGGCTTTGTGTATGAAGGTAACTTTAAAGCCAGCCACCACACCACCCACAGGTGTTACATAGCAATGGCCTTGGGATTTAAACAAGGTGTCTGCCTACATACATATTGTTACATGGATGTGTATATATATGTGAGTTTTGTGGTTAACCGCAGGTATTTTTCCACCCGCCAAAGGACCTTATTGTCTTAAGTAATCATTACTTAAAAGCAAATCTGACTTTTGTGGAGAGGCAAGAGAAGCGTAAATCTAACTCCTTAGTTTTTTTAAAAGATAATCAGTAAATCAGCATATGGAAAATATTGAGGAATAAAAGAATACCCTACCACGCCCATTGGGGCATTATGCTGCCAATTCAACCAACAACAACGAAACAGATGCTGGCTGTGCAGGCTAAAAAACAAAAACGAATCTGGGAAATTGTTCAAGTGAAATGTACAAAATAATAACAGTTTAAATTGAAATTGCATTGTTGCAGCAGTACAAAAGCAGTGGGCAAAAACAACAGTTTGTCCGGCAACAAAAACCCTCGGCTTCTTTTTATTTTTCAACAAAAAGCCAGTGACGAGCGACAAAAGTTCTGCGGTGGGGCAACAATTTTTGGTTCCACTTTTTGAAGTTGTCAAACTGCCGAGACTCGACTTTAATTGGGAATCCTATCGTTAGCCGATTAACACGATTTTATTTTAGCAAATTCACTTTTCAGTCGGTAAGCTTCAGTTTAAAAAACAAATGTCTAGATTTTTAAGTAAACCATATTTGTCGCACTGTATTCACTAGTGTACACTATCACATACATTTTATAACCATTTTAATTGGCAACATCGCCTCGCGCAGAAAGTATTTTTTTTTAGAGCCACAGCTGAGCTGATTCTGCTGACTGGTTGCTGTGACTACATTTGAAATAAATGTATCTAAAGTTTAGTTGGGAGTTTTATTCTTTCATCTACCGCTCCTCCTCAGCCCCATTCACACACACACACAAGTCTTTTCGTTTTTCCTGCCAGCGATATGTCTACAGAGAAAGGAATAATTTCAATTTAAAATATTTTAAATATTAAATATAAAATGCTAATATGTTGAAACAATAAGAAGTTTGTGCTGAAGTGCGTTGCGAAACTTCTGATTAAAATTATAATACCCTTCAAGGCTTTAAATATAAGTATCAATAGACAACATAAACAAACATGATTGCCAGCTCCGTTTATCTTTTGTATATCAAGTTTAATTAGAAATTATTTTTTTTTAGCTGAAATATCTACTTTTTTTGTATGTGTACAAGTGTGTATATATAATCTACATTATTACATTTCGCCCCGCTTATCCCCACTTGCCGCCACCCCTGCGTTTCCATACTCTTTGCAGAAAAGTTTCACTTTGATAGTTGGGGCAACATTTTTTGGCGCTTTGGGTTTGCCGCTGTCGCTCGCCGCCGCTGTTTTTGACAACTTACTCGTGCGACGCGACCGTCCACCGACGTTTTTACCTCCCAACCCCCCCACAAAAACTCCCCAGAAACCCTCACAGCCCCAACCCTCATTCCCATCTATATTCTTGGCCCTTTGGCGAGTGTATGAGCTTGTGGGGCTCGGCAGATATCCTTACGTGGTAGCTGCGTTTGGCAACACATGTGCTGCGCGCGAGTATCTCTGTCTGTCCGTCTTACCGCCCTCTCTGATTTGGCCTTTGCCCCCTTTGGGCCATTAAAGTTGTCGATGTGTCTTTAAATTGTTTTTCGGTGCCTGCTCTTAGGCTTTATTGAGTGATCTAGGGCGATTTGTGGTGTACACATTTTTATGGCTCTTAATGTAACTTCCTTCGTGTGGTTAACTTTGAGGTAACATATTTCGTAGGGTTATGGGGCCAGAAATTGTGAGAAAGAGAGGGGAATTTAAAAAGAGGAATCAGGGTGCTGGGAAGTATGCAGTGAAATATTTAAGGATTCAACTTTCATGGTAAATTGGTTTTTATTAGACGCAATATTTTGTAACTTACATATGGACATAAAATTATATTTGTCAAAGAAATGGAGTGGCTAAAAAAAATGTTTGTAATATATTATTTTTAGGAATAATCAATAATAAATAGCTATAAATTAAACACAACTATTTAACAATAAAACGTGACTAGATCTAGCCACAAAATTGCAATGTGATCGCTTGAAAGCATTGTTTAAATTCTGTGCTTAGTCGCTAATCACGGCTTTGAGCTCCACTGATTTAATAGACTTCAAATTACAAAAAAAAATCTGTATAGATAATAAATGAATCCTTTAGACATTGAAATCAAAGGGTAATAATTCAATTTAAGAGATTCTTAATGACTATTTCAAGGCCATGACTGCCGTTTGATGTTGACTAAACCAATTAATAAGCCTTGCAAATAAAAGTACTTAAACTATCTGCTCAAAGCAAAAAGCAAACGGTTTTATTTGCTTTGCCTTTCTGGCCACCTTACGGCCAAATCAATTAACTTAATGAAAACGGTTTAGTTATGCACAAGTGCTATTCCGACATGCATCTGTGTCGCTCGCTCTTGACTTGCCCAGATACTCAGGGTACCACCATCTTGCTCAGAGTGCGAGGTGTGTGTGTGTGTGCTTTATAAATCATGAACCCGGCGCCTTGCCATAAATATTTAACGACGTTTTCATTATACACGTCGCGGGAGTACATTTATTTTGCATTTTCCAAGAAGGCATTCGGGAAATTTCGAACTCGCGTTGACCACAAATCGCGCGCACAGTTGTCAAAATGTAAGCGTAGCTAATTCATCTTCTCTCTGTGCGAAAGCGAAAGATGGGGCGGAGTCGGGGATAATTACAAAACTGATGAGGTCTTGCCGTAGTAGTCTTCGCACTGCTGCAGTCTCGTAATAAATTATCGCGCAATTTGTTAAGGGCAAACTATTGGCGGGGCAAGAGCAGCAGCTACCGAGAGGAAACTTTCAACAAGTTGGAAAATGGCAGCCGCCCCAAACAACGGCACGGCAATAACAACGAACGGAAGCCGACAGAAACCGCCAGAAACAGCCAGAGCCAGCCACACCAGGGCAATAAAAACGTTTCCAACATTAATCAATTAATTTCAATTAAATTGTGAAAAATCACAAAAACGTGAGGAAAGAAAAGCGCAACAAACAAGTTTCCGTATTCCGTTGTGTAAAAATTGTGTGCAAAGAGAAAATCTGCAACAATTATAAAAGTAAAAG
>JAEIIL010023727.1:0-23706 GCA_018905715.1 Drosophila lini | reverse complement strand
AAAAAAAAAAGGCTAACAAAAATGCAAATAAAAAACCAATTCCCCCCTCCCATTGAGGCAAACTCTTCCCGGAGGCGATTTAAAGTTCGACGCCCACAAATTTACACGAGGTCGTCGTCGAGCGCATGCCAAAAGTGGGCGGTGACCACAGGAAGCCGCAAAGTGGCTTTTTAATGCACAGCAGGAGCAAACAAAGGGAGCAACAGGACCTGTGCAAGAGTGGCAAGTGCAGCAGCGGCAACAACATAATCCACAGGAGCAGAAACCGAGAAGCAACAGCTAAAGTAACAACAAAGGTAGTGGCAACACTATTAAAAACAGTGGCATTAACAATTAAAGAAACGGTTGAACCGCCGCTGAAGAATTTACGGGGTCAGCTGCAAGTGAAAAGAGCTGTAATTTGAAAGGAAGAAAATTAAGAAATTAAAAAGGAAAGTCCTGCAAATTCTGGTTTGAAAACTATGTTTAAACAACATTACTACAAGGAACACCTGATAGGGAAACAAAAATCTGATATAGTCGGGGAAATATCTCAGGAATTTTCACATATTTTAACATCCACTACGGAAAATTCATACAAAAATACACAAAGACACACCGCTACATGCAATTATATATGAAAATCATCCAGCAGGATGGCTGAAAATCGTGCAAAAAAAGGCAACAAAGTTCGCTGAAATTGCTTACTTTGCTGCCCACAAACACGCCCACATGGTTGTTGGGCCTGCACAGGAGTGGTTGATCCTGCAATCGAGTGTGTTCGTGTGTGTGTGTGCCTGCAGGAGTATGTGGTCTGTTGTGTTAATTTAATTAAGGCCTTGTTTACCCAGCTACAATGCCAACATATACACACATTTAAAGCCAAAAACGAAATAACGCTAAATCAAATTTCCTCACGGGATTCCTCAAGGTCGGGCCAAAAAGTAATCCCTTTTCTATTTAAACTACGGCTTCTTCCAGCAGCCCCAGGAATCAAGTTTCATCACGGTCGCCAGCCAAGTGTTCGAAGGCTGTTTTTGTTAGCTGCTGCGGCATCTGATTTTGAACAAAAACCATATGCTGTTGCCACACAATTTGGAAGCTTCATTAATAATTCAACAGGAGTAGTCGTCGGCATGGGGCCAAAACACAAACCTTTTTCCATCAATAGCCCAAAATGTTGCATATCTTTGTGGGATAAACCATATATTATGGTTGGCTAGGTCAATCCCAAAAAACTGGGCTTTAAGCAAGGCAGAAACTTTCTTAGAGTGGGCATTGCCGATGGGGAAATACACTTTTGTTAGGCATTGAAATTAAACTTGAATTTATATATTTCTAATAATGGTTTTGCTTGAATGTATTTAAATTATTTTAAATTATTTTTGTATTGTAAAAAAATACGATCGATATTCTAAACTTTGTTGCTTACGACCCCTTGAGTTTTAAACTATTACTTCAGCCAGATCCCAGCCAAAATTAAAGTTGCTTTGCCTCTAGACTCTGACAAATCCCAGTGATTTATGAATTTTCGACAGAGGAAAGCCGGTGGAAAAGGGAACTCAAGTGGCTATATTATTTCTCACTTTCCCAGGGCCTCGACTCCTGCTTAACACCACCCTCTCTCTTATTACTCTAGACAGCTTGAGAAATTATTATGTTTTGCTTTTAGCGTGATTGAAATGAAATTAAACTGCTTTCCATGCACGCGTTTGAGGCGTCTGCCAGCTGCCGAGGACATGTGTTGACATAAACAAAATTAAACGAGAGTGAAGAAAAAAAATTCTAAAAAATGAAGATAAACTAGAAGACAAAGTTGATGGCGCCAACAAGAAGACAAAAATAAAAAAGGCGAAGAAATTTCATTTACAAAATGAAAATTTAGTAAGAGGCATAAAAAAGAAAATTGCGATGTCACCGAAAGGCTGAAGCGGGGTGGTTCCCCGATAAACATATTTCTCCTTGTATATGAAAATATATATATGTAAAGGATCTTAATCGCATATGAGGGCCCGTCCTGCGTTGCTGACAATTTGCTCGTCTTATTTATGGACAAATTTTTTATTGTCAGCTGCATTGCAGCACATCCTTGTGCTCGTATCCTTATTGTGTGTGTGTCTGACAGCAAAAACCTTTTAAATCCTTGTTAACTTCTCTAAATGCTCAGGTTGCTTTTTCCAAAGGTCCTCTCATATACGCTGATATATGTTGTATACACATAAAGACATTTATATTGCTCGTGGGCGCCTTGTGTCATCAGCAGCGGTATTTGAAGTAAAAAATAAATTGAAAGGCATTTGAAGCTGGATTTCCTCTCTTTTTATAAATAAACCGAAATTATGCTGATTGTTGGTTGAGCTTGTTGGGGCTGGGATTGCTTCAAGCCTGCAGACTTTGGGAAATCGAAACAAATGAGAATGGAAATCGGTTTTTAGCTGCTAAGTGAAAATTATGTGTGCAAAGTCCCTGGGGGATTTGTGGAAAACCCAATCCACCGGGACACGGGAATGGGAACGGAATGAAAACAGACAATTTAAAATGTATGAAATGAAAAAAAATCGTAAAAGAGAATAGGGAAAATGAGAGCTTAACCCACACTTGCAACTCGTTTTTAATGCCCCTTCAGCTCAACAACAGAGTAATATCTTTTTTCGAGCCATTATTCATTCATTTATTCTTCTTTTTTTTTTTATATATATACCCCAAATCTATGCAAATTAGCCGCGCTTAAGACAAAAAAAGAAAAGGGAGCTTTATCTGTATAAAAAATAGAGCAAATCTTACTTATAAAGCATTAAGAAATAGTTGGAAGCTTAGGTGACTCGCTGATGGCCATGAAATGCAACAACAGCCAGCTTTTCTCTGGAGAAGCTTAAGCGTAAATGCGGCATATAAATGAACTCATTAAACTCTCAAGTGGAATGTCCGAGGAGGGGATGGCATCTGAGCCCCAAGATAATATTTTTGCTATTTGAGAAATGTATTTTTCATTAATTTGAGACATTTAAATATTTACAGAGCAGCGCAGCGCAGGCAGGCAGGCAGGCTCTCTCATCCTCCACCCCCCTGCTCTCCTGGCACATAATAATTAATTGTTTGGCCTTCAAGTGGCTGACTGGAAAATTTTTCAGTTGGCTGGTAAATTATGCGAATGGTGCCGCATTTCACACTTTAAGCTGACAGTTGATGGGGTTGGAGAGCTCCAGAGAACAGGGGGGAGCCATCCTTCCTTGGGAAGGTGTAAATTTATGCAATGAAATTAATTCCATGCAAAAACAATTAAGTTAATTTAGCAAAAGAAGGAGCAACCCAGTAAAAAGCGCAACAGCAGAAAAATCAGGCTCAACTGAAATATAATAAACTTTTTGGAGAACTCAGCAGCAGCCAAAGGGGGCGGGAGTTGGGGTTGTGAAATGCTTTAAATTTCCATTGCCATCGC
The DNA here is from genome assembly GCA_018905715.1 of Drosophila lini. Taxonomy (NCBI): domain Eukaryota; kingdom Metazoa; phylum Arthropoda; class Insecta; order Diptera; family Drosophilidae; genus Drosophila; species Drosophila lini. The sequence continues at coordinate 20,288 of JAEIIL010023727.1, read as the reverse complement.
CATTTGGCATTGCCATTGCCCGTTGTAATACAAACGCAATTAAAACCCGCTGAAGAGGCGCAAACAACAGACAGCCGCCGGGGAGGTACAAGGGATAAGGGGAGGCGTTGGCGGTACAGGAGCCAGGACCACCGACGAACCAAATGAATGAACAACAACACAGAGCGAGAGAAACGACACCGTAAAACATTTAAATGCCGAAAAATAGACACAAAAAACAAAAGGGAAGGGGTAGGAAAATAGGGAGGGACACGAGGAAATATATATTTTGTATATATAAAAAAGGATAAGAGAAAGCGCCAAAAGGGGTGCAGAAAGAGAAAGGCCGTGCGAGCGGAATTTCGCTTTCAAATTTGCGTTGGCGCGTGAAATATACTTGCGAATGTATATACATATATTTATGTGTGTGTTTGTGTGAAAGGATTGCGAATTTCACAGTCAATGCATTTAACATTTCGCAAATGAAAAGCCGAGAGAAAATGCTAACAGCAACCTGTGTAATTTTACAGCTGTGCTCGAGAAGCGAACAACTGAGAAAACATAAAAGGCTCAATAGGTAGACAGGAAAAAATATTGGTAAATTGGTAAATATTATATTAAGAGCTAACAGAAAAGGTAATAAATAATTTTTAAAATTTTTTAATCCGTTCTTAGGGATTTCCTACATTTTTGTAAAGATAAAACTAAGCCTAATTGTTAGTAAAAATTTACTAAAGGCTTTTTCCTAGAAGAAACAAATTTGATTGCAAAATGTTGCTTATTTTTAATTACTTAGTCAGTTTCTGTGCTTTTAATAATTGCACTTCATATTTTTTGAACACTTTTTAAGAGATTTCTATAGCACCCCAAGTATTTTTTGGTGTGTAGTTCGGCACCCTGAACTAGATAAGAGAACTTATCTCATCTGCTGATTGTTATTCCATTTATCACGCAAATGTCAAGATCTGCTGGCTCTGCTCAAAATGAATAGCGACAAAAAATACGATTTTAATTGCATTTCAGCTTGCACACCACCACCCTCACTGTGAGGTGTTAAATGCCAAAGAGGCCAAAGGATGAGGGCGGAATATATACTAGTAGTAGCCACCCCCTGGGCGGTAGAACATTGACATTGACACAACCCCTGGAAAAGTCGCCCCCGGTTTTCCAGCTCCTTTAGCAGCAGCAGCAGGAGCAGCTCTCCAATTTTCAGCTGGCCAACTCACTAGCGTGCAATAAATTTTTCAATGTCATGCGTCTCGGGCGCGCGCACAATCTATACGAGAACAACGGCAGGAAGATGTCCTGGCGGCGGTGCGGTGTGGGTATCGGAGCACTAGGATCGCCAGCTAAACCCTTCGTCCTTCAACCACTAAGCACCCAAACAGCAAAACAAACTTCCAATCAGACCCGAGTCAGCCAACCACTCCGCCGCCCGTCCATATCCTTTTGACTGCGACTTTGTGATAAATGTGCTACAGCTTTTTGTCTTTACTTCATTTGAAGTTGGCTCGGTTTGGCTTGGTTTGGCTTGACTTTGGCCAGCTGGAATTTAGTTCCTTCTCTCCCAGTAGAAGGAGAGTTGGGCTGAAAGTGTTGAAGCAGCACTTTGGCAGCGCATCAACGCCAACGAGCCCCGCCCATTTCCTCCGCCGACGCCCCTTCTGGCCAACGGCATGTTTTCTTTTTTATCTGCGTTTTGCATGTGACGACGACGCCGACTCTCGGAATCTTAAGCGTAGTGCTAGCACGTTGCCCTGGAAGAGGGTACTTTAATTTGGAAAATAAGAGGAAGCCCTGCGGTTTTCATAGACATTTATTTTAGTATTTAGAAGCAAGTTGTTTTGGTTAGCGATTAGATTGATTAAAATATAAATACAGGTTCTTCAATTCAACATATAACAAATCTACTTTCATTATACCGTAGATATATAATATTTGCAGATTTAACCAAATACTTTTAATACTTTAATACTTTATCACTTAAACTTCAGGAAGAGCCGCTCTGACTATTATTTGCTAATGCTTAGGGAGCAATTATTCTGCAGGGTATTAAAAACTTCACCCTTGAAGCTGCCACTTCAGTGTAGTGTTTTTTTTTTTATCTTTGCGCACAAGTTACATTTTTAATCGCGCCTTTGAGACTTCATTAGTGCAACGGCAACCGGGAGAGAATGAAGCGGGGCACGTAGCGGAGCGAAAGTGGGCGATATGGGGAGGACATAGCGAGACTGAAACATGTGCGACGTTGTTTCAAGTGCAGCTGATGCTAATGCTGATGGTTCCTCCCCTGCTCCCTTAACTCTTCCACTCTTGTTGTCTGCCAAATGGCGCATGAAACACAGGCAAAGAACACCACTATCCACCTTTCTCCGTCCCAGCTCGCAGCTCCCAGCTTCCAGTCGAGTCTGTCTGGGCACTTGGCCTGGCTTCAAGTGTTGTCTCTGCTTTTTGCCGAACCCTTTCTCTTTCTCGCTTCACTTCGCCACAGATTCAGGTTTAAACACAGAGTGTTTGTCTTGAGCTTCAAGTGTGGCAGGTTGTGATTTTTTATTTAAAACTAAGCAAACAACAATAATAGCCATAAACCAATCTCAACATTTCATCAGTTGGTGTTGTTTTTTTTTGTTTTGCCTCCTCCGGATCTTGAGCATTTATGGCTGATATTTGCTCACGCACTTGACATGACTTTGGCAGCAGGCAGCAGAGGGAAAAACACCTTTCCCCCTCGAATGTGGGCCCGAAAAGTGCCACATGTCGTATGCGTGTTACGTGCCTTACTTTGCTCGCTGTTCGCAAAACATAAAATATGCATAAATTCCAGCATATTTCGCGTTTCGTTCCGCTCCGCTCTTGTCTTTGTTCGGCGTCGAGTCGTAAAAACGCAACACAAAACACACAAAAAACATTCGGGCAACATGGAATTCTACACAAAAATGTTTTCTATATACAATATTTTCATTTCATTTGCAGCTTATTGACAATTGACATGAAATTGCCATTTTCTTCGCCGTGGCTGGCTGTTGCTTCTTTTATGCTTTTGTTATGCGACTGCAAATAAAGTAATAAAAGATGAAGTAAAATCACAGCCCGAGTAATGAAAGCACAGGACATGCAACAAAATGCACAACATTTCCATTTCGTTATTTTTTTCTGGTTCCGTTTTTTCTTCAACTTTTCAGTCAGAGTCAAATAAATGACACACAACATTGACATTTTGCAGTGTTAACCCTCCGTAACTATGAGTCATTTTCCGCAGAAACTTTTCCCATCCAGGTATTTTTCTTGGCATTTTCCAAGCATTTCCCTTGGCTGTACAAATATGATAAACATTTGCAGAGGATCCTTGCTGCAACCCCAAACTAATTGGGACTTATGCAGATATGGATATACTCTTGACTTTGAGACCCTTTATGTTTTTTCTGGGATTTTTCTTTGGCCATAAATCCCTTAAATCTGCTGCCTTATATCGGTTTGCCTATCCATCTATCTGTCTCTGCTTTCCCCGATTTTCCTGCCCGCCCCTCTTCGTCATGCGATATCTGCCAGCTGAAAATTCTATTGCCACTCCTCTTTGATATATCTCAAATCCCAGCAATCTGTTTGCAACTGAAACCGAAGAAGATTTATTGTATCTTAAAATAAAACACAAAAGGGAAAGGCAAATTTGGTTGCCAAGGTGTCAAGTGGTTGGACTTGCACCCTTACGGAAGAGAAGAAGTGCTTGTAAATAATATTTTTTAAGTTATTGAAATACAACACTTGTGACGGGCTTTTTCAATCAACAAACTGTTGCTGCGCCCCGCCATTCCTTGGATAAATAAATCACGGCGATGATGTCGTCGTCCTGACTAACTGGCTAGCTGAAGACATAATTAATTAGCTTTTAATTCTGCTGCAGCGACGAGAGATAAATCCGGTGGAAGGAACCCAAGGAATGCCACTGGCACTCTTCAGATTCGCCACCACAGGAGAGCGGGAGGAGTGCATTTAGTCAGACGGAAAATGATGCCGGAAAATGCCAAGGCAGCGGCGGGGCTTGTGAATCTGACAGACAGAGAGACATGCGAGTGTACACTCTCCTTCGCCCTTATCCTTTGTAGACATTTCGTTAAAAGTTAGCACAGAGCGCACTGCCAACAATCAAATCAAAAGCAAACAATGGGCAAAAATGTAAGAAAACATAACCAGAGATAAGCGGCTTCAGTTCAGGCAAAAAAGATGGCGACAGCCGGAAACGCAGACGGGCAAAATACAACACAAAAAAAGAAGAGAAAAAATGAAAGAAATACGACGGGAAAAAGGAACAAGGACAAGAACAAGGAACGCCGGGTGAAATGGGAGTGCAAATGTCGGCGCGTCCTTGTCCACGCCCACGCCCACAGTCCATCGCCACCGCCACCGCGCCTCTGTCCTGCGACTCCTTCTCGCATCTCCCGACTGTTGTCTGCTGCAAATACCGCAACATGTACTCAAGCAGATAATGTTAAATTCCACTCGAGAACGTACAGGCAAAGGCACCAAAGGAAGCAGCAAATCCATGGAACAACAAAAGACATAAGCGCTATAGCGGCTGCTCTTGGCCAGAACTCAACTGGCCCCCGAGTCTGCAATTGGTATTTGGGTACGGAGACTGGGAATGGGGCTGGGACGGGGACTGAGACTGAGACTGGGACTGGGACTGGACGAGCAGTTAAAAGGACACCAGCAAAGGACACATGCAGAATGCGAAAAATGAAACTGAAAGCAGCGACAGCACTGAAGAAAATGTTTTAAAGTTCAGTATAAAATGGCTTTAGAGCTGACTTCTGGTTCTCTTGAACAACTTTTCAAATTTCATGAAAATTTAAATTATAATTTATGGTCATTATGAATCTTGCTATTAACGAATCTTTGGTTTCACCTTATCAATAAAAGATTACACTATTAATTAGGCTTTTCACAACACAATAGCAGACTTATCTTGCTTTGCTTATAAGCTTAAAGATGTTTAATGAATGCTTTTTCAGAAATATCCCTAATGGCAAACATTTTAAGCTTGTTTTTGTTTGCTTAGGTTTGCCCCTTTTTAATGCCCAGTGCATGGCTTCCAGCCACTGCAGCGGGGCTCTGTCCTGTCCTGGCCAGTCAGACACATAAAGCGAAACAAAAGTTCAAAGACACCCCGAGCTGGGGAGACATTTCCGTAGCAGCATCAGCAATAGCTCCAGCAGGTTTACTCAGTTAGCCGATTTGGCTGCTGCTGCTGCTTGTGCTGAGCCGGAAAATTTAAGCGTAACATTAAATAATTTACAAACAAATGGCGCGACGTCGCCGTCGTCGTGTTCGGCTTAATCGCCGGAAGTACGCAAAAAACCCAACTTGAATGGGGCGCAGGCTGGAAAGCAGCGGGAAAAATCCGAGGAGGCGGCGGCGCTCCACCAGGGCCAGGGTCGTCGACGCATGTGCATGTGGCAACTGGCAACTGGCAAGTGAAGAAAATCAATAAAACGTGCGAGGATGCGGCGGTTTTGCTTTTTGCCACTTTTACTTTTGCGACGAGGAGTCGACGACTGCTGGCAGGACAAGCAGCTTCCGATGTCGTCCTCCATCCACTGAGTCCTCCGTTCCGGCTTTGTCATTTGTTTGGCCTGCAGCTGAATTTGCCTGTCTATGTTGGCCCTCGTCTCTCTCCCTTATGGGTCGCCCCTTTGTGCTCGCAAAAACATACATACATACACCCACACACACATACTCTCAGAGGCCAGGACTTAGGTGTGGCTCCTGGCAGCTGTTTCAGCTCTCGTTCCCCCAACCTCTTTCCGTGCAGGCTACAAAGTGCAACAAACCGAATTGAAAATGGAAAATGTCCATGTCCCCGCCACTCGCGAATGAAATACACTAGCAGAAAGTGTTTAAATTGTGATCAGGAATAGGCTGGGAAATTATACCAGGATTAAAGGGATGTCTTACAATACAAAAATGGGTTTTAATTAGAAACATAATTAACTTCAACTATGATTATAATTTCATTATTTTGTGGATAGAAATAAACTATCAAAAAGTTAATATATAATCTCAAAAGCTATCTCCTAGAGTATACAAACTTTCGGTTACAGAAAGGAAACCATTTGTTCATGTTGCATTTCCACAAAGACCTTAAAAATGGGAATCGGAAGACCTCCCCCCAAAAAAAAAAAACTCAGACTTTGGGAGTGGGTACTGACAAGCGTTAATCTCGAAATAAAATATTTGTTATGCACGGCATCGGCATTGGAGGGGAAGCGTGGCTTCGGAGGACTAAAGGCGGGTGCAAATTCAACCACCAAAAATTCGTAGCATACTTAGGAGCTCAGTAAGTCGTGAACTGTTCCTGGCTTCTTTTTCGGGCTCTCCCTTGGCTGCTCCTGTGAGTTACTGATTATCTTTGGCGGCAAAAGCAAAAGCGACTTTCCATAGACTTTGCATAAATTTCCAACTGCAGAAAAGTTTTCGAACACACTCGAAGAGACGCTTGACTGTTTCGGGATATCTTTTACTTCTAAGCTCTGGTAAATTGACAAAGAACTTCACTTTTATACCACATTCCGCACTTGCCACTTGGCATTTCCTCCTGTTCGCCTTCAATTTTCTGGGGCTTCTCTTTTTTAAGGGCCAGGTGTAGAGGTGTGTGTTTACGCTGTCAATGTCTCGCAGTCGTCTCGCTATTTGCATATCAACTATGGCGAGAGCTCTGTAACACGCTAACATTGTGTTTGTATTTCATTAATATTTCAGAGGTGGCGTTGTTTGAAATCAAAACATAAATATTAACATACACGAATTGAAACGCTGTATCGCCGCCAGCGCATTTCCTGCCAACATCACACACACACATAAAAAAATGAAAAAAGAAAACCCTAACCGAAAAAGTAAAATAAAAAACCGAACAAAAAATATGATATAAATGCCGCCCGCAGAAACCGCAAACCAAACAACAAATACCCGACGCACACACGCCGAATAAAAATGTTTCAAAACTCTGAAACAAATCGTAGAGGAAAAAATAAAGCGAAATTTAACCCGCTGCAATGCAAGGCAAATATTTTTGTCTAGCGCGAATTGGATTTTGGGATTGGAATTGTACATTTTTTGAGCAGCAGCAGCGGCAGCGGCGATTCTGATTTGCTTGTTTTTCATTTAACACGCAAATATTTTGTGGCATGCAAACGATTTTGCTTCATAATTTTAAGCAAATATGGTTAGTGCAGCGGGGGAAGGGGATATTGACAAGAAATACATAAGAGTTAATTATAAAAGTGATATTTATTGTTTATCGTTTGCCAGATAAGGCAGGCCAATTAAATCTGACAGATTTATGGAAGGTGTGATGGGGAATTGGAATTTATTGAAAGGCATTTGTTGTGCGAGAGTGGGCTTAGTGCATAGTATTTTATAAATCCTTTTAGGCTATCCATTTATTAACCCTCTCTCTCTTTTTTTACTCTCTTTCCAGGTAAGTGTCGGAGCCTTTCCTTGGAGCCTTGCAATCGATGTTCCCTCGATGTTTTCCTGTCTCTCGATCTCTCTGCACATCTCATCCATTCCGAGTTTGTCACTCATTTAACCATTATTTCATAACTCTCAATCAACTCACACATACTTTTATGATTTTCATCATCGTATTTAATGTAGTTTAGAGTTTTTCCCACTAACAACTAACAACTTAATCCGGAAACGTAATATTCATGTGTGTGTCAAACCTTCGCTCTCTGCTTGTTGTAAGTCTGTGTGATTGTCGTTACAAATTGTGGTAAATATTTAAACATTTTCATTATCATTTTGCACACAACAAGCGCTGAAAATCTGTCAGAGATTTGCCAAACCGCCAAAAACAATTTGTGTGCCTAATTAAAAATTTAAATTACATCAAATAGCAGGCAGGCAGGCGGGCTGAACAATTTGTGCGTGTGACAAATTTGCAACGAACGAACGGAACGAACGAAGGCCGAGGCGAAGTTGCAGCCATTATGACATGCATTATGGTTATGCTGGGCGGGAAACGGGGAACCCGTTCCGGAAGGAGGAAGGACGCCAGGCCATATGCCACATGCTGCTGCCACACTAATTTGTGCGTTGTGCCAACTTGGGTGCGAAAAACACAGAGAGCAACGCCGCCAAAAACTTTTTCCCCAGTCTGCGGAAGGTCCTTGTCCCACTCCCACTCTCGTTGAGTGCAGAAATTAATTGCATTAGAAAAGTTACCCCGAAAGAGAGAGAGACAGAGCTGCACATGTGCCCGTCCTGGTAGCAAGTTGCGCTTATTTAAGTTTAGAAATGCCTTGGCAAAGTTACCACCACCACCACCACCACCACCAGAGCCTCCGCTCTTGCCTCGAATTTGCGAACAAACGTTTGTCAGCAAACTTAATTTCTGAACTTTTGCCGAGGCAAATGGCAGCCAATCCCCCAATTTCTCCCTTTTCGGTGCTTACAAAATGCTCTCCTCGTCACCAACTTGAGCTGCGCTTTTTCAACGTCTTTCCACGTCGCCCCTGGAGTTTTCCCAGCTGGAAATATCCATCCCCCACGATGTTTGTGCATATTTTAAAGGCGAAACTTGCCAGACGCACATTTTACATAAATGTTGCACTTAAATGCACATTTTGTCATAATGTTGCCCTGCCACCGCTGCAACAACGTTGGTAACTGAAGTGGTTTCAAGGGGTTTCTCTTAGCGGAGCAGGAAAAAAAAATTGCCAAATTCCTTGCCTGCCCCGGAACTTGCAACTTGGCTACAAAATTAAGATTCTTGTCTGGCCAAGTCTATAACAATTTTCAATAAATAACATTTTGTTTATTTTTGCCATGAAAAAATATTTCTTTCCTTAAGGGTAAGGAAAACTTTGTAACTGCCGACCCCGAGAGCACTTTGTGCAGTGAAATGGAAATGAAAACTGTTGCCAAATGAAGGTAATACTAGGGGGGTTTTCGTATCCTTTTTTCCCAGACTGCGTGAGTGTGTGCTTGTGTGTTCATGTGTGTCCCTTGTTAGTACAATCGCAATTGCAATTTCTGAGAGACAAACGAAAACGAAGCATTGCAACGGTCTCCCCGTCTCTGCTTTTTGTGAAGTCACTTTGTATTGAAATTAGACACATTTCCGTTCAATGGAGAATGCCAACGGCTGCTGGCAACCCTCATTGCTCATCCCTCATCCCTACTTCTTTTATTTTTACTGTGAGAGCATTGATATGCTGCTGGGGGGTTAAATAATATACAGATATCTCTACAGCTAGAAGCTACAGCTATGGGCCTTGGTTTAGAATATTTCTTCAATTATAGGAAATGATTGCGATTAATTAGAAACAGTTTGTGGTAAATCAAGTCTTTCTTAGCAATTTTATTGAATCTTAAATCAATACTTGGAATATTTGAAAGAGAAACCCAAATAGTTATTGATCAAAAAGACTAGACTTCTTTTTACAATAATAGTTATACATTTTTCTTCATTAAATATATATATATTTTTTAAAATTTATTAATCAAGTTGCCAAATTTAAATAATTCCCATAAAATACACTATTATTTCCACCTCGTCTGTACGCAAGCATTCAGGCAAGTGCACTTGGTTGCAGCTGCAGAGTATGCTGTAGATTTTTGCTCGAGCGCCTCGCACATCCTGAGGTAACGATTGCAGGTGGTTGGGTGTAACGAGTGGGTGGTGGTGGGTGGTGTTTGGCGGCGGCGTCGTTAAGAGTGCGTGCGCCCAAAAGGAAGGGGCCTGTCTGTCTGTCTGTCTCTCTGTCTGGCGACACTCGTTGACATTGGGGGCGACAATGCGTCAAGGCAGCCCATCAGTCGCGCTGCCTTCCCCGCTCTCCGCCTCCTTTTGACTCACTAATTTGCATATTTATGCAATTATACGCTACCTTTTGTGCCAGCCAACAACGTTTTTCGTACGTACATATCAACCCTTTTTCGGGTTCGGAACAGCGAACGCGAACCCAACCTCAACAGTTGGTCGCCGGGACAAGAACAGGAACGGGAACAGGAACGGGCACCGGCACCGGCTCAGGCACAGAAACACAGGCACGGGCACAGCATGTCACTTGTCACGCCAAACACGAACACGTTAAATGTCAACAATGAAGTGACGCAGCACGGCAACAGGGGGTTAAGGTGCAGGCAGGGTGGGCTGATGGAGGGTTAAGTTGGGTGGTTGGGCGACTGGGCGGTGGACTGGATGAGCGGTCATTGTCCCCTTTGCGCGCCTACCAACTGAGACAACATCCGCAGCAGTTCGAGTTCTCAGGCACTGGGAAAAATCAAAGCTTATATAAAATAAATGATGTATTATTTATTATTTTATGCAGTGTACGTCTGTCTGTTCGTCTGAAGCAACATTTGTTGCTCAAAATGTTGGTAGCAATGTTGGTAGCAAATGTTATTTTTTCTGCCGTAGTGTTTAATGTAAATTTTCTTTCATAAAGTTTGTCACAATTTGAAAAAATGAAATTTTTAAACCAAAGTCTAAGCTTATTTCCCAGTGTAGCACCCTTCAGATCTATGCCGCCCTTATCCCTATCCCTATCCTCCCCTCAAATGCCCCTCGTCTCCTGGCATTTGACACTGTCACAGCGCTTAGTGATTTATTTGATGGTGACATGCGTTGCTGTTGTTGCCATTCCCAAAAAGTAACCGAAAATAGAAAAGGGAAAATATGCCGAAATGAAGCAAACAATTTTGTTTAATTTTTCTTATTTCTATTTGTTCAGCCGGGCGGAGTTGGAGGTGGAAGGAGTGCTTCTATTAAATGCAAATGAAGTTATGAAAATTGCTCAGCAGCCCTCCAACCGCAACAGTGCCGCCGCGTGGCAGCGTAAAAAAAGGGTCCGCTCTGGGTCCGGGACGATATCTTCAGCAAATGATCTCAATCAAGGGGAGCGAGCATTATGAAAATTGCATAATTTCGCCATAAGGGTTGTGTGCTCGCCACCCCCGCGGCAAATGGCACTTCAATTAGAGTAGCAAATAAAAACAAATATAAACAACATTTTGTGGCGGGTTCAAAGTTTGCACTCTGGCTGCTTTTAAGACCTCCCCAATCCGACAAGTTTATAATCTTGCCGGGGATTGCGAGACAAGATCTGGCCCAGGCTCTGGCCCCGGCCCCGGCTTGTATGTCAACAGCTTTAATTCGGCCTTTCATTGGCTGCCATCGCTGCCGTTGGTTCATTCGTTCGTTCGCTTTTCAATTACCAGCTCAATGGCTTCTGGGAAAATCCTTGCAACAATGCCAGGATGCTGTGGCAGCCAAATAGTTGCACTTTTCCAAGGAGCCCATCGTCTGGCTGCCGTTCGCCGCCGCTCACAGCTTTTCAGCTCCAGCTCCGGCTTCAGCTTTTCAACTTTCGGCTTCATTGAGCATTGGACATTTATTGTTGCTGCGCATTAAGGCATTAGCTGGAGGTTGGCAGGACGAAAGGACGAAAGGACGAGGGGACGGAGTAGCAGGAAGTTGCAGGAGCTGTGCCAGGAATTATGAACGTATTTTCGACTTTGTTCGACACTTTTATTGCCCAAGTGGCTCTTGGCTGGTACTGCAGCGTTTACATTAAAGTCAATTGCTGTTTTTAATATTTTTCTGGCACTCTCGATAGTTGTGGCAATACTTGATATTAAAAGTTGAGATAGAACGGCATAAAGAGATAATATATAAAAAGGATCATGATCACTTTTAAATATTACTAATAATAAGTTAAATAACATATTGATTTCTTGAGCAGCTACTACAATCTCAAGACATTTTTATATTATCCCAAAATAAGCCTGCTCCCTAGTGATCCAACCTCTGCTGCTCCTCTTACTATTGTTATTTTATTTATTTAACTGGTTAATTTCTTGCGGCATTTTGCAAGGGGTCCTGTGCCATTAACTTTTTGACAGCCCCAGGAAACGCTTCGTTCGAGGAGCGGGAAAAAATGGAGGGGCACGGGCACATACAGCAAATTCCTTGCCTTGCCTTTGACTGACATGATTATAAGTTTGTCTGACTCAGAGTGAGTCAGAGTCTGCTGCCATCCCGGGTCCAAGTTTGAGTCTGAGTCTGGATCCCGTCTCGGCACGTTAACTCAAACGAAACTAATTTAATGCGCTGCAAAAGTATTCAAACAATTGCACAAGGCGACGCCCAAAGTGAAAGCAGCCAAAGCCAGAGCCAGAGCCAAAGCCAAGGCAGCTCGGGGAAAAAAATGGGAATACAAAAACTGAACTCAACTGAAAAGGAACATGGATGTATCGGGGGGATATTTGGGGGCTTCGCAACAGCTCGTGCTCACATCAAACGAGCGAATTTCATTTGCCAGCAAACGAAAAGGAAAAAGTTTTTGTCTTCTCCCGGTCTCTTGTTAGATGTATTTTTATTTTATTTATTTACTTTTTTAGAAATATACTTATGTATAGAAATTCGGTGTTCTCGCACTCCGCGCAGCAAATTCAATTGTTGGGGCGTGTGCGAGATAATGGGGGAAAGCGGCAAAGCGGGAAAGGGGAAAAAAGGGGGCGGAGCTAGCGAGAGAATGTTAACAATTTTATTTATGTTTGCTTTGAACTTGTCTTCATTATTTGCCAGCGACAACAACAGCCAGATGTTTTCCGATTAAACACTCCTCTCCGGATTGAACTCATTTGGTTTAAAAGTTTTTAAATTCCAGATGGAAATTTAATTCCTTTTAAGATATATAAAGAGTTTTTTACAGAAATTAAATTCCTTCAAATATATTTCTATGAAATCCATAATTAAAGAGTATTTGAAGCTTTACAGAGGTTGGTTATATCATTAATACTTACCCCAACATGAAATCTAATGAATAAACCATTCGTTTCACATTTTTCTCTGGCTTGGAAATTAAAATTAGCTTGAAAACTTTTGCCCTTAACCCTAGAAAGTCATTACTCAGAAACAACCATTAGAAGAGACCACCTTTAAGGACCCCAAACCCGGACATGAAATATTTGCGTATAAACTAAATACATTTGTGTTAATTTCCACACACACACACTCCCTCTCTCTTAGGAGAGGGGGAGGAAATGGCAGCCGAACCCTTTTTGGAAAAATTTGCATATGTGGAACGAGGGGAGGCGGAGGAGAACGAGCCACTCATACATCAAACTATTAAAAGCCTCGTGCAAAAGCCTCTGGGGCATCGCAACGCAGCCACAACAACCACCTTTGGCATTGTCCTGTGTGTGTGTGTGTGTCCTTTCCGTCTTGCCGGCATTTGTCAAATGCTGTTGCCAGGCTTCAGCGCCCGCCATGGAAAAGTTGCCTGCCAAAATAGCAACAGTTTTCCATCTACAGGGAATGACTAGAGCGGAGCGGGAAAAGTTCTCCGGCATTCAGCAGCCGAAAAACTTACCGCAGACCCCCACACAAAAGTTTAAGTATATTTTTGCTTAGATAGGAGGTGAAGGGGACCAGACCCAGGCTCAGCAGAGTGCGCCAGGTGCACATATTTACATATTTTTGGGTATACCATTTTTTAGTCTGGTCTGAGGGATATTTGCGGGCAAATGATTTTAAGCCTTTTTGCCTCGGCTTAGATTGTTTCTGGCTCCCAGGAGAGGAGCTGCTCACTAAATTAGTTTCATTTATCTACCGGGTTCCGCCACAAAAGTTCTCTAGATTGCAAGATTTCTTTCTACCTTTTTTCGGAGTTATCCGAAAAGTTCCGAGAGGACTCGGCTCACGTAAATTTCCACAGCCGCTCCAGACATCATAAACAATCCATGTGGCTATCATAAATTGCTTTTCTTTGGCCATTTCCCCACATTTTCTCTCAAATCCAAACAAAGTCTGGGTCATTTTTTATGGCAGCCCAGACAGAGGGATGTGGGGAGGTGTAATGGGGCAACTTCACAGGCGGTCTTAGGGCCAATTAAAATAAATTATGATGTGCAGATTTACGAAAATTAAGAGATTGTTTTTCCACTTAAAGAGGAGCCTCGGAGGCAAGGTGAACTACAGCAGAATTACGTAATAAAAGCAGCGCTGCAAGGGGATAAGTGAAATCAACTTGCAGGTTAAACGGCTCCTATCTGTGGAAGCAGCCAGGATCTTCTTTGAGTCCAACCCAAGCCAACCCAACCTCCTCCGCCCCCTGGAAAATGGAGGGCAACACGTGCTGTGGCCTCATCAGCAGTCAGAACACCTGACGCGACCCCACACACACACACACACACACACACTTCGGAATTAAGGGTATGGAAAGGGATTTGCCTTTGGTTTTTCGAGGAGAATACCAGCTCCTTTAGGCTGGCTCTCGCTCTGGCTCGGTCTCGGTCTCGAGCTTGGGCAATCAAGAATTCAGGTCATGTGCATGTGAACTCAATTAAGCAGCACATAACTTACAAACCGGATTACAATCATCATCATCAACAACATCTGAGGGAGCAGGTTGGCAGGGGGCGAGGGAAGATCCTCGTTTGGCATGCAAAGCAGTGGCCGTAACAGTTGGACCTTTGGATGCCAGCCTTTGACTTTTCAGCAGCCGAATATGTTACTCATCCGCCCCGTAACCTTTTTCGGGTGCAAAACAATTTGCAACCATAAATTGTGGCCCACAGTAAACACAAAATGAAGACTGGACTGGGGACCAGGGCACCGCTTGGGGTAAGGTCAACAACAGCTGTCGATTGTCGAACTTATTTCGCATGTAGTGCAGGATATGAGAATTTTCACTTGAATAATTAATTGAACGTAACAGTTTTCGGGGCAGTGGAAGAGGGATTTTCCCCTGTTGCGGTTGACTTGGCTGGCTCCTCCTCCTTGGATGCCCGTCCATCTGTGGCCTTGTCTCCTGTCTTGTCTTGTGGTCCCCCCACTTCTATTCTTCCCCGTCCGGGTCTCTTAATTAAGCCATATACTATCTACCGGTGACGGGGGTTTACCCCCTTTTTTGGGGTTGATTGCTTCCCCCTTAAACTTCCTGTCTGAAATTCATTTTTTCATAAGCCGCTTTCGAGCGTCGCCGCCGCAACAGGCAAAACAACATTTAAGCCTTTCGTGATAAGCATTTAAATAAATTAAATCCAAATCCTCTTTCGTCCCCGCCCCCTCGACGCCTGAATCTAACCGCATGCGAGAGAGAGCTCTAATGAAAAATAGCGAGAGTGCCGGGCATAAGCAAACAAAACCAACAGCGACAAAGCCAAACAACAAAAAATATTGCAGCCGACATAAAGATTTGTCAACGTTGATAAACAACAACAAAGGAAGCTTCTGTGTGTGAGTGTGTCTGCTTTGTGGTAAATTTTCACTGTGGGGGGAGGAGTGGCAGACAGACAGGAGAGGATCGGGCAAACAAACAAAGCCAAATCAAATGTGCAACTGTTGCGGCCTCAGCTGTCGCTTTGATGGAAAGTGTCAATCTACCGATGAGCAACAGCCAAATGGCGGCAGCAGCAGTAGCAGCAGGGAGCTTTGGAAAGAAGGGGTATCAAAGGTTACTGATAGATCGAGCTATAGGTAAATTACTAGATCCTTTCGTTGGTATGAAGATAAATTCCTAAGAGCAGATTTTTCAATATCAGTTTTATGTAGTTTAGTTTATAATAATATTCAAGTTGTGAGATAAATATTGTGTCGGAGCTAATGTCATGTTTTTGAGCTTGTCTGTCTGGCTTCTAAATTTATTTCATTTATAATTTTATCATGCTAGGGGCATTTAGTTCACATAATTCGAGTGGTCTACCATATATTTGTCCAAAAACAAGAAAGAGGCTTTTAATATACAAATATTACGGCTAATAGTTAAAGAAAGTTATCAGTAATTTGCATTATTTGCCTGATTGTCGTTATTGCCATTTTATTCCATTATAGATTTTTGTTTTATTTAATATTTAAATATAAAATTAAGGTGTTTTTATGACACATATTGATAAACAGGTTTAGATAGGGTTTTTCCAACTCAAATACCCTGCTAAATTACCGCTTACAGGGTAGTTAATCATCATGTGCCAGCCACAAAATAGGCGCACATTGCCGCTCCCCGTTAAGTATGCTATATTAATTTGCATTGTGCGGATTTGCATTCACGCTCTTGTTGCACTCCCACTGCCTGTCTGCGGCTAAGCAAATTCAAGTGGAGTGGCGAACCGTTTTTAGATTGATGTGACACTGATGCCATTTTGGGGGCTCCCTCGAACGGAATGTTTATTGTTCGCTTTGCAGCGATCAAATTCTTTTCAATGAGGCATTAAGCAGAGCCCCCCAGGAGTTTTAGTGGGGTGAGAGGTCCATCAATTCAATCAGAATTCCGGCACAAACATCACCCTCGCCTGGCATGCGTTGCCATTAGAGATAATCACTTTTGCATTTTTAATGCCACCTCCCGGACACACGCGGACATAAAATGAAATTGCAATTGCCAAAGCGCCAATAGCTTTGATAAGCCATAATCAAGTTGATCCTAGGCTACGCGAGGGAGAGACACGGATGGATACGGGAAATTAGCATAATAAATGCAAGTTGTCGCTCCATAAAATTTTATTAATTTGTGCCCACACAAAAGCGTGGCACTCAAGGGCTTAACAGATTTACAGCTCGCCGAAAGCCAAAGCCATAAATACAGCAACAGCCGCACACACAAAAAAGCAACGTGCAAAAGTGCACTAAAAGCAGACAATGACTCAGGGAGAATGCCGGGGATTGGGGAAAGGTTGTGTTTGCTGTGCGCCACTTTCTAGGTCAGGCAATTGGCAAGTGCACTAAAAGCCAAACAGCCGGCAAGCAAACGGACAGATAGTTGTCAAGCCGCCCCCTCTCCCTGTCCCTGCCTCTGGCCAGGTATGCCAAAAGGGGGCGGAAGCCTCCTTCAATCTGCTAACCCCTCCCCCCTTGGCCGCTTCGGCATCTCCTCTTGCACCTTGCACGCCGGCTGTCAACAGTGTCTAACGGGTTGCCCTGGGCCGGGCTGACAAGTGTGTACGCCTCGCAGATGACTGCCAGATTGCGATTGCTGGGTGCAGTTTCAATCACTGAAAGAAAAGTCATTAAAATACAGGAATTTATACATTTTATGGAGCCAAGAAAGTTTGTTTAACCTTTTGATCTTGTTATGTTCCATTTATAAAGTGTTCAAGAACTTGGAATTTTAATTTTTTAAGCCTCTTGGGTATAACGTTTTATTTTGCAGTGTGAGAAAACCGACAGCGAGCAGCATGTATGCACTTTTCGGCACAAAAACATGGGCAGACATTGTGTCTGGGCCCGTGTTTTTGGCTGGCTTCATTAGGAAGAAGGGTGCACTTGTCTGTTGTCTGTCTGTTGACTGCCGACTGCCGACTGCCTTCTGTTGCTGCCCTCCGCGTCCGTTTCTACTGCCAGAAGAGTGCCAACAGCGAACTGCCTGCTGCCTGCTGTCTTTCTGTTTGCCATTTGCCGCTCCTACCGCTCCTCCCTCTCTCCCCAAAGAACACGAACTATTTACGTTGACGCATACGGGGGACATACCACGCCCACTTGGGCGCATTACAGTCAACCTGAACCGGCAACCCCCTTCTCATTGTTTCCCCACTCAAAAGTTCAATGTACGCGCTTTTGTTTCACAAAAAAAAAAAATACAAAAAAAAGAAAGAGAGAAAACTGTTGTAGGCCAAACGTTGCCATTTTCCTTCGCCATTTTCCGCGGCTTTCATCGCCGCACACAATCTGCGATGTCACGCCCACTTTTGGCCCAATGCCAGGACCAAAGTTGGTCTTTGGGTCGCGTCGCCGTGACTTGCAGCTGATAAAAAATTAAGCATAGTTTTAGGCCAGCAAGTGCTGATTCTGCTCCTTTGCCAGTGCCACTTCCCCCTGCCACCAACTTGATGAAGAAAGTTTTATTGCCCGAGGCCCAGACTCCTCGAGAAGTCCATTTGCCTTTTTAATTTTAAACAAATATTTTGGCAAAGCGTTTTTCTACTACGCTATTTTCTTCTTTCCGTTTTTTTGTGAGTTTAATAAAATGTTGACAGCTTGTTTGGCGGCAAAAGTTTTTCGGTTTCTTTCACTAATGATAATGAAATTATGCCGAGATTAGAACTCTCTATGGCAGTTTAAGGGAGTTGGAATTATTTTTTGGGCTAGAAATGTTCTGTGAAATATCTACAAGAAATACCACAAAGTTACATTAAATTCTAAAGAAAAACTAAACCAACCCTAAAGTGTTTGAAAATCTTAAATTTTTGGGGTAGAAATTACCTTCAGATCAAGCCAATAAAATTATAATTAAATAAGAAATTACCTAAATTTCTGAAACCACTTGAATTTCGTAAAATGTTTGATCTTATCTCCGATAACTTTGTGAACAAACGAAGGCCAAGGCATTCAGGATTTGGAAACGACGTAATTGTCTATGTTTTTTTTCGGGGGTTAACTTCAAACAATGCAAATTGATTGCGGGCGGGCCCAAAGAAAACGCGTAAATTTGGGCAAATATTACTGTCAGCCAAGAAGGGAGTGGGAGTGCGCCTTGAGCCACAGCCAAAGCCCTGCCACATGCCTGCGCATACCAAGTGGGCACATCCATCCAGGATCAGCGGGTGCCTCGAGGTGGGGGTGGTGTCTGTGTGTGTGGCCATATGTGCGGCATAATGAGGAGTCCTGTGCTGGCAAAGGCAAGTCGTGCATGCAGTCGCCGCATCTGACAGCAAATCAATTCATATGCCCGGCCAGAAAGCGAAACAGCAGCGAGGCAACTCTAGGTGGGGTGAGCGGATGAATTCATCAAAACGCTGGGCCCCATTGTTGGGTTGGTTAACTGCAAGGCACAATCATTATACTTATACACAACCTCTAAACGGATTCCCCGGACAATGGCCCGAAGGCTGGACGTAATCCATTTTGCCTCTTGCTTTTTACCCGGACAAATGAAGTCAATTGGATTGCGATGCCTTGCGACTGGCCGCATCAAAGTAAATTGTTTTAAGCATTCCGACTTGATGCCACGGATTAGCATCGGTGGGTGAAATGACAAAGAGCTTGGCGCCTTAACAAGCGGTAAGCGGAGCCAGTCTTGTGTCCCAACCCCCAATTGCAGTTTCTTGGTACGAACTTTGAACCCTCGTCCTCGTCGTCTTCCTCGGCCACATTTATTACGCACGCTCATTTGTTTCCCGTCCGACGGAGCAGCTGTCATATTAAGCAACTTTGACCATTCGAGTGGCCACGCTCGAGATAGAAATCTTTTTTGTTCATTTCATTTTATGTCCACTATGAGGCCCACGCACACGCACACGAATTTTTGGCAATTTCCTGGCTTTCTCTCGGCCATTTTCTCTACATTTACCAGAGCCCGGGCCTGGGCCATCGTCTGCTGTCTGACCGATGCCTCAATTTGACATTGATGTGCCGAATGTGGAAATTTTCCTTCACTGACCAAGCTGGAAAAGCAGAAAAAAGGGAAAATAATAGTGCTGGAAAAGTAAACTCTGTGGTCGAAGTTTGAAATACACTTTTGGGTAAAAGTTTTCACACAAAGAGAAAATAATAAAACAATATAGAACAAATACTTTTTTTGTTTAGAGAAAGAACACCAATTAGAAATAAAATAAGGAAATAATTCTGGCAAGGATTTCACCTTAATAAGCTTTCAAATTTAAATAAATTTCACATTCATTTATTGTTATGTTTTTAATATAATTTCTTATTTATTTATATTCAAAGTACTCAAATTTTATAGAATTTTGGTAAATATTTAGCTGAATATAAAACCAAAAGTAATACAGTTTTACAACTTATAATCTGTGTATCAAGCTGATCATCATCATCAAAGAGTATCACGCTGAAAAGGGTATCTCCGAGTGTTACAGTAACGGCCAAGGCTGTTGAAATGTAATTTGGCAAAATATTTGGGTGCTATCCTCGCTTGACTTTGGTTTCGTGTGTTCCACCCGAAATGAAACTCAATCTGTCAGTCGCTCCGTCTGCGTCTGTCGCCGTCCGTCTCTGGCTGTCTGTCTGTCAGTCTGCCCTGCCAGTCATGTTCTCACCTCATCCGCCCCGCCCCTCCCAAGGCCTACACCTATGTACGTCCACCCACCCAACTCGGCTCACCTCCTCATACGTGCGTTAGTCATTTTGGCACTTTCTCATGCTGTTGTCAGTCGGCTATGCCTTTTACTCATTCGCACAGCAACGCCTACACACATATTTTCACCACTTTTCTCCATTTTCCCTCGTTTCTTTTCCCTTTATTTTTTTCTGTGGGAGATTAGTCTATGTACTTTGGTGTTGTTGGCTCTTCTTTTTTATACCCTTGCAGGGTATTATAATTTCAGTCAGAAGTTTGCAACGCAGTAAAGGA
>JAEIIL010023726.1:0-15673 GCA_018905715.1 Drosophila lini | reverse complement strand
ATACCCTTGCAGGGTATTATAATTTCAGTCAGAAGCTAGCAAAGCAGTGAAGGAGTCATTGCCCACCCTATAAATCATATATATTCTTGAAATTCAGTATCTAAATTTGTTAACCTTGAAAAAAATAGCTTACAAAAGTTTTCCGAACTGAAAGTAATGCATTTTTAGCTGAGCTTTGATCGATTTTGATTTGAAGCCATGGTCCTTTGGCAAACTGCAAGGGTATAAAAATTTCTGCTTCCCCAATTTAGTTTCGATTCTTGTTTGTTTATAATTGTGACTTATTTTACACAAAATTATTGTGATTTATTAAAAGACCCTATTTCTCTGATTATGAAAATTTTGGAATAAATCCAACTTCTCAAATTTCACAACCACAAGCCAGGCACATCAAAAAAAATTTTCCGATCAACCTATTCATTTAATCATACAAGTGTATTAATTTTCATTTTGGCTTTAATTAAATTCCATGTGGAAAAAAGTGGGATATAAAATCACACATGCACACTTGCACAGCCATTTCCCTCCGGTGTGGAATAGTTTTTGGCCAATCAACTGCAGCTAAAGGCCCAGAGCCGGGCAAAATCACTTTCGAGCCTTTAAAATGCAGGCAGCGGTTTGTTTATTTATTTTACATGCTTTTTCACACTCACCCACACACACACAAAACACACACACACTTCTGGCACCTTTTTGATTATAATTTACGACTAAATGTTGTTGTTGCCGAGGGAAAATTCGTAAACTTTTCCAGAGAAAGCCAGAGCGAGAGAGAAAGGGGAAATGGAAGTGGATGTGGAATAACTTCTTCATATTGCAAACACATTTACTCGGCAGTTCTTGCAACTGCCAAAAGGTGTGCCAGTGTGTGTGTACGTATCTGTGTGCGTATCTGTGTGTGTGAGAGTGGTAAAAGTAACTTTTAAAAGGCAAGCAAAAAGTTGGCGTTACTGGCTTTCGGCATGCTTTTATTTTTCGGCAGCCAGACCGCACTTGGGCCCACCCACCACCAAGCGAATTTTTGCTACATTTTATTAGAATTTAAAATACACGCAGACGCCATAAATTTTATGAGTTGATGCGACAAGCGAAAGTTGCAGCAAAGTTGCCGCTACTGCTGCTGCTGCTGCTGCTGCTGCTGCCTTAAATGCGCCTGATGCCGCTCTGTGCATAATTTATGCTCATTAAGCGCAAATGCAATGCTGACCCACATAGGCAATTGACTGCACTTACAGTAGCCTGCATTCCCCAGAAGGAAAGAAAGGCAGGATCAGAGGCAAGGCGCAGGCGGAGGAGCAGGAGATGGAGCTGAAGCTGGGACTGGAGAAGGGGCAGCAGGACGAGGAGCTGCCTGGTTGGCCAAACGGATTCACGCAGGAATAAATGCCTTTTACTGTTTCGGTATGCAAACTTTTTCGCACTCAAATTGCAGCAGCAGCAGCAGCAGCAGCAACTGCAACTTTCACACATTTTCGTTTGTTGCACAGAGAGAAAATAAAGAGACTCAACTCAGAGAGATAAGAAATCAAAGGTAAAGATAATATTAAGGATTTAAAGGAGGCATTCATAACATTATTTTATATATTTTTTGTAAATTAAATGTAAAATAGCTGCACATCACTCTAAGCTTTCTTCTATTCAAAACTTTTATATATTTGTAAGAGAAAAATATTTATAATTAAGAAAACATAAATCCATATATCCATAAATTTCACTGGCTGCTAGATTTTCTCTCTCTGCATCGCTCGTCTTCTGGCTTTTGGCTGGTTGCACATTTGAATGCCTCAAATTGTTTGCTGTTTTGTTGCCGGGCTGGCATTGTTTGAGAGCCGAAGGACGAAAAAGAAAGCTGCAATTTTTTTTGTTCGTTGTGGCTCCCCTCCCTTCCCCTCGCCATATTTCGCATTCCCCCCGCCCGCTCTTTTTCTTGGCTTCTTCTATTTTTGTTATATTTTTGTCACAGGCAAAAGCGGAAGAGGAGCTGCGACCCGACTCGAATGAATTGCAATGAAATTTTGAGGCTCGCTCTAGCCGCCATGGCAACGAATTGAATTTGCTGGGCAAAGGGACAAGGGGGACAGGGGGGGAGGGGGGTTTGAAATTGCTGAAAGAGCGGGCGGGGAGGTGCTGCCGGTTGTTTTGGCTGCCTACCAGCCTGCCAGGCAGTCGTCAGTCAGGACGGGAACTTTTGTTGCGGCCTGGCGCCAAGCCAAAACGGAAGTTTGGTGTTAGAAATCGAGCTGCAGACGACTCCGAAAAAGCCCTGTCCATGGCCCTTTCCCTGCTTCTGCCCCAGGTCCTGGCCCTGCCCCTGCCCCTTTTGCATCCGCCCGCATCTGTTTCGGAATGCCTGCCATATGCATGGCAGGCCGGCAGATGTAATGAATTTTCAGGGCAATTCCTTGCTAATTTTCCAAGTAACAGCGGAAAACAGCAGAAGCAGCAACAGCGGCAGAAGGAGCCTTTTCTGTCCGCTTTCGGTTAAGTTATTAACATGACTTTATTAACACTCAATTTGTGGTCATTGGTAAGTTGTGTTGGCATTGGCGAGGGAGTGCAGTTGCAGCCATTTCATTTTATTTGCACACAGAGCACACAGCAAAGCCATTTAAAGCACGCAAAGAGGAGCAAAGAAACCAACCGACCAAATAGTGCAAAATGTTAAATATTATAGACACGTCGGTATTTGTTTAAATAACTCTGCAGGCTCCTCCTCTTGTTCCCCCTTTTCGTTCCATCAATCCCTGAAATGCCGCAGAAAATTGGCCACCAAACACCGCTGGAAATGCAGACCTCAGACAGGCTGCGGACCCTCAACCCCAACCACTGCCTGCCGCGCTTAATATCCCCTCGTCCTCCTCCTGACCGGAATGCATTTGTTGCTGTTTTTGGACGTGGTTCGGAGGTGCCACTGTTTCTGTTGGCGGTTCGCTTCTGCCGGTTTTTGCATGCGGGGTTTTTCCAGTTTTTAACGACAGTCAGTTTGCGGCTGGCATCGTCGACGGTTAATCTCGCATGGAAAATGTGGACGTAGAGGTAGCATCTGGTGTGTGAGTCTGATGGGACAAATGCAACACACAATTTTATATTTTCAGATTAAGGTAGTAAGTTGAAGTAATCTTAAAATTGCTGTAATAATTCCAGAGGAAAGTAATCCTTAAGTAGCAACCAAGCTTAACTTGGTTTAATTACCAATTTCATAGTCAATACATTTTCTGCTAAAATATTAACCAAACATCTTCGAAGAATACCCACTTTGAATTGAAAATAATTATCTGGAAATCATTACATTACTCTTTCTCTCCTCTATCTGGCTTTCCTTTTGGCCCCCAAGGGGCAAGTTTTCTGCTTTGAATTTCCCTTCTTTTGAGCTTTTTCAATTCAATTTTCACGTTAATTACACAGAGTTGAGGAGGCAGTCGTCGAGTTGCTGCCGAGAAAAATAACACAAAAATGTTGCTTCAAGAGTTGGCACTTAAGTCGGCCCACAACAATCAGCCAAGCGGGCACCTGTCCCACCTCAGGCCCAGGTCCGAGCCCTCACCCACACTTAACCCACCCGGCGTCATTGCTTTCTCCATTCATTTCGGAATTTTGAGTGCCTAAAAGGCATCAAAGCAGCGCTGAAAACTACGGGAAAACTAATTGCAACTACACAAACAGAAGAATACACAACAAACCAGCAACAATTATATACAAAATTGGGGCTAAAAAACTTTATTAATTGCAAAAATTCCCCCGAGTTGTGTAAAATAGTTGAAATTGAGACAGCGCGGGGTGAGGGAATGGAGCCAAGGGGTGAATGGTGAACGGTGAACGGTGAAAGGGGAGGGTGCTGGTATAGGGGTGGCAAAAGTTGACAACTTCATTTACAACGTTCGGGTCGCCTTTTGCATCGCCCCCTCCGTCGGCACGCCTCCCAAGATCGTTCCGGCATTGTTGCTCGCACCTACTTAACTTTTAATTAAAGCAAACAAAAGCCAAGGCGGTGACAAGCCGGGGCGAATTCGGGTGGCACCGTTGCAGAATGGAGTCAGAGCTGGAGTAGGACCTGGAGTTGGAGCGAGGGAAATATCAGATGACGGCAAGTGACAAAAACCGTAAAACGAAACGTGCAAATAAAATGTTGACTGTTGTAACAAAAGCTGTCTAAATTAAATGAGGCCACCAAAAAACAAGAGAGGGGGAAAAAAAAAACAAAAGCGCCATCAAACCAAGAAACGATAGTGTCCTGGCCTGGGTCATTGTCTCCTTTAAGCTTTCGCCTTTGATGTTGGCTCTCATCGCCCGGCATCCCTCCTTCGACTTCTGGCGAGCAATTTGCATATCATGATATCAGCTTAAACTTTCACTTTGGCAGCTTCTTCAATCTCCATTTTTTCTTTCTGGAAAATTTCAATGACACCTCAACTCCCCCGCCACAAAGTCTGGCTTAAAATAAACATTAGCTTCAGACAGATAGAAAATGAGATACAATTAAGGCGAATAATAATAACAATGCGTCAGGGTAAACATTGATTTAATAAATATTTAATGCATCGTAATTATAAAAAACAAAAACATTAAATGCCGCTTATTAAGCCTTTTGTTATGCATTTTGTGGAGTAGCCAAGCAATTAAGCTGGGCAAATAAATTCATTTATTAATTGATTTGGCGTAGAAGAAAAAAATATGCAACAAAACCCAAACAGAAAGCCTCTTCAAATGGAAGCCAACAATTGCTGTACATTACAAAATTATTAAATATAAAATAATGGATCCAATTAAGAACTAATAAGTGATATTAATATGGCCTGGAGTGCGAATAAGTTATGCGGCGGTCGTAAAAAAATTATAACAAAGGCGGTTAAATAATTCGAATAGATTAATAATTAAATTCAAATGATAAACAACAGCCTAGGGCAAAGGCAATTATACATTGCAATGCTAAAATTCAATATAGTAAATACCGAAACCAAATTATTCGTCAGCATTTACATGTATGTAAGTAGTAGGTGTGGCACTAGGTGTATTCATATTTCCACAATTTAATTAAAGATGATGGGTTCTAGATTAGAGTTTCTGCAGAAGAGAAGGTTGCATTGTGAATTCAAGTATCCAAAAGTTAAGCAGGGTCCAAGATCATTCTACTTATGAATGTTTATCAAAAATACCTAATTACCCATACGCCACGTTGTCTGCGCCCACAGACAACACGCAAGATGTCCTCCCAAAATTTCTGGCAAATAATGAAAATGAAAATGGCCCCGCGTGTGTGTGTGTGTTGTTACGTGTTGTGTTCTCTTGAACCCAAAATTTGTTGTTTGCCAGCGATATAAAAAGATACGGAGAACAGAGAATGTCGAGGGAAATGCGTGGGCGTGTTGGGGGGCGGGGGGAAGCTGGAGAACGGAGAGTCACGGCCGCAGTGCATGGAAATTAAATGGCGTGCCATTTCCGTGTCGTGACTGTCATTTCCGCTTCCTGTATTTATACAAATCACAAAGTAAGCCAAAAATACATGCCGGGCACGAAGCGGCCGCCGCTCTGTGTGTGTGCGCTGCCTCCCTCTCGCTTTTATGGCAGTCAAAAAGTTGGAAAAACACAAGCGAACGTACAACTTTAAATGTCTTTATGTGGCCAACAACAATGAGGGCGCGAGCATAAAACTTAAAACGAGATGAAATCAAATCAAATCATCAGCAAACGTGGCCCAAATTTTAAGGTTGGCCCAAAGGATACGCATGCAGCAGCAGCAGCAACACCAGCGGTAGCAGCAGGACATTAACGAAATGTCAACATGTTTGGCTAAGTGAAAATTCAGGGCAACAGTGAGGAACGAGCCGGAAAAGTACACAGAGCGGGGAAAACGAGAGGGGAAAAGCGAACGAGAACGTGTCAGACAAAGCTATCGCGCATATAAAAAGCGCACCGCTTAATTAAATTGTTTGCGGGTATTAAAATGACAAAAAAATAAAATAAAAAAGGGGAAAAGGGGAAAGGCTAAAGAAAGAAATGAAACTTGAGCTGGAAAAGCATGCGGGTCACAAAGTGTCGCGAAAAGGGCGCGGAAAATCATCGCTGGCAGTAGACACTAAAGCAAGGAAGATAGATAAGAGAGAGAGAGAAGAGACTGAAGAGTGGAAAAGGTCAAAGACTGTATAGGAATCTCCATTGCGATGGCGTGGGATTAGCTTGTGACTTTCGAGGGAATTGTAAGCGTGTCAAAGCGCGGCGAAAGGATTAAGCGAACGGATTATGACATCTCAACAGAGGGCTTAAAAAAAGGACCACTAAACAAGGAAATTAGCAAAGGCAGTTCTTCTAAAAACGAGAGAAGTTTAATTATTTAGCAAAGTGTTAATAGATTTTAAGGAATTTTTTAGATTTCAGGTACCATTATATTATTAAAAAATATTTCAATATTTTCCTTTCAACTTAAATAAACCACTTAACCATTAAGCTTGAATTTAAGGTCTTATTACAGTAATTTAAGGTCTTCACTGGCTGCGTGTGTATGCTGCAATATTCAGCAATTAATTGCATTGACAGCATTATGAGGCCTTTGCTCTCAATGCAAACTGACAGCTCCGACAAAACAGTTATGTCGATTTTAGGATATTTATTTTAGCTAGAGACCCAGTAATAATTGCATTCTGAGAGCTTTAAATTCTAATTAGTGTAAGCTGCCTTTTCCTTAAAATATGTTATTATAACTTAAAAATTATATGAACTTTTTAAGGGCACTTGTAAGTACCTATTCACAGATGTTTCTAAGGTCAATGTACCTTATTTAACATTTTAAATTAAATATTTATAATTAAGAATCATAATTCGTTGTAAAATGTTTAAGAATAAATTCAAGAACATCATCTTTATTAAATATTAACCAAAAACAGACTGCAACTTTCTTTAGTCAAAGCTTAAGAAATTTATTTTTTGTTTGGCACCTATTTTCCTTTTATATAAAAATCATACAAAATTAAGTATGAACTTCTTAAGGAAATGGTTTCATTTATTTGTTTATTTATCCTTTATTAACCACTTCGAATGCGTCATCATAAAATCCCAAAAAAAGAGCTTCTTCCGTATGGTGTGAAGATATCGCATTGTATAGCTGCTGCCCGAGTGCGGAATTTCCGGATCGCATTGTCTTGGCTGTCATTGTTGCAGCTATGTCTTTGATTGAATTAAATGGCTTCGCCTTGCGGTTGGTCCTGGTCCTGCGGCTGTTGTTGGCTGTTAGTCATGTCCTGTCGGCATCGGCAGTGGCAGTGGCAGTGGCAGCGGCATCGGCATGTCCTGATGCTGCATTTCCATCCCCTGGCCCCCCACTGCGTATGAGGAATTGCGGCCAGAAGTTATTGGCCCAGATAGGGGACACTGGACAAGCGGTGTTCGGCGAAGCGTGGGCGTGGCAGGGCTTAACCGCAAAAATAACAAAAAATGAAACCAAAAAACAGGCATTTAAAAAATAAAACCAGGAAGCAGCAGTCTCGGGCCGCATAAAAATTGTTAAATGCCAAAAGCATCAGTGGAAATCCCAACGAACCCCACAACTCGCACCTATCGAATGCGGCAGCAATTTGGCGCAGATATTGTTTAATTTATTGCATTTTACAGCGCTGGCTCCTTTTGCTTTTGCTTTTTGCGCACATCGCTGTTTTGTCCGGGAGCTGGCATCAATGGCAAACAATAAAGCAAGGAAGTGGAGTTGGTTCCGACCCAGGGCGAGGTCAAAGGGCTGCCCGCTTCGTGGCTGGCAGTTTAAGCCTTTTGACAAAAGCATTTTCCGCCCAGTTGGTGGGCAGCGAATGTCCTCGATGTCCAGGGTGTCCTCAGTGTCCTGCGTGTCCCCGGCTGATGCAGCTGAGCTGAGCTGGTCGGGGCTGTTTGAATTTTTATGAAACTGACAATACGACATCGATCATTGGGGCTTCACAGCACGCAGGAGTAGCGATGCAAGGCACAGGATGCAGAAGGCAGGACACTGTCAGCATTTACCGCAGCCGCCCGGCAGAAGGACATTCGTTATTGTTTTTTATTTTGGCTTTCTTTTTTTGTCGACGGCACCCGGTCTGTGGTGCCCGGATTTTTTTGCCAACTAGCCAGCCTGCCAATGCAGTTATATGGCCATAGTAATTATTCGCACTCGCCTCTCGCCGCAGTGTCGTTTTGTTGTGTTTTTCTGGCCGCCCTTTGTCACGGTTTTTTTCGGTGTTCGGAAACTGCATTTAATGTTGATTTCAGTGGGTTTATTTTGTAATTTTCGGTGGGTAAACTAGCCAAAAATGCGGGCTAAATATTTTCATCTTTACCCATAATAATTTACTCCCCTCCACAGCCACGCATATGTACCATATTTGTGATTTATTGAGTGCTCTCTTAGCCAGTAGCTGACAGGATTTATGGCTCTCTTAGCGCGGCCACTCCGTCATAATCCGGGCACACAAGCGCGGCCGAATGCTCGATGGAGCGGCTCATTAAGTTGATTGAACGCACCAATGTGTGCCGTACTTATATGCTAATTTCAAGCTGACGCCCGCCCGAGCCTCGGAAAACAACAACCGACGGCAGCTGCCCCGGCAAAAAGTGCCTGCGAGGTCGAAGGGCGTCGGCAATCAAACAAATTCCGACAGAAGAACACTCTCTCCACACTCTGCCCCCCCCCTCTTACACACGCACACACACTCGCTCCTCTTGGCACACACATGCATATTCAATTGGACAAGTGCGTGTAATTGACCCAAATTGTGATGAAATTGCGCCAAAGGAGCACTTTGAGTGAGTGCGCTTGGCCCACAAGTGGGTCGGTAGGCGGGTGGTCGAAGGTCGAAGAAGAAGTCGGCCCCACTCAAAGCAAAATCAAAGCCAGAATGAGGCAAGAAAACAGCAAGAATGCATAGTTATAAGTACACAAAGAACGAAAGTCTCTAATTCTGTTTGATTTTTGCATAGATTTTATTTGCAATATTTGTTATATATTTTAAAATCGTAATGGTTGTTCCTGGCAATCGCATTCTAAGCACTTGTTTGACCAATAATGACATTTGCTAATCTCTAACTGCCAGTCGGTGACGAAGGACATTTCTGTGTGGGGGGGAAGTGGACTTTAATAATATTGCAAAAGTTTAATGCTAGCAAGTTTAAGCAACACAAAAGCCAAAGCGGGAGCAACTGTTCAAAGAAACTAAGTACAAGGGGTCGCTTGGAAAATACCCTAACCTAACGATTGATTCAACTCTTCGTTGCTTTGATTTCAGAAGCCTTTTGACCGGACCTGGCAACTCCTTGGGCAGGGCATTCGCAACTTTTGCAAGTTATCAACAATTACGCAATAACAGAAAGTAAACCAAAAGTTGCAGCAACAAGAGGACGAAGCTGGAGCAGAAATAAAAATAAATAAATGCTGGCAAAGCGAGCGAAAGAAACTAAGACAAAAGGAACGTTTTGCAGATGGAGCACAAGGAGCGGGACGCGGGGAGTGCCTGAAACTGCAATAAAAAGCAGCTGCAAGTCAGCGACAGAAAATTTTGATGCTCACTGTCCGGGCTCATTTGCACTCAACTGCAGCTGGAAAATGGGTGGAAATGGCCTGGCTGGGAGGTGGGGGGGTACGGGGGGCTTTTGAGGACAGCTTAAGCACTGTGACAACTTTTTAAGCAACTTAAGAACGAAGTTCCACCCGCATTTTTGGCCGCCGCCGCCGCTGCCTCTCTTGGAATCGGAGTAAGCACCTGCAGCAGGTGCGAGGCGAGTCCCGCCAGCTCGCAGCTCCTTTTGTTTGAGTTGGGCTGCGCGGAGCATCCAAATGAAGGTATCAAATTAAAATGCGCTCCGGCAGATGAGCAGGCTAACAAGAAAGGAAAAAGAAGACTCCAAACTCCAGTCTAGGCTGAGCCAATGTCTGTGCCTGTATTGGTGACTGTTGCGCTTCAGTGAGCAGCGTAAACTTTTTTTTTTCAGTTAAGCTCCTCCATTGTCCAAGGAAAACTCAAATGCCAATGCACGAGTAGGAGCTCCTCTTGTGCACAGACAAAAAATATATTTTCCTTTAAATCAAGTTCTTTTTAAGATTCTTTCAGGCTGAATTTCTTCCTTAATTTTAATAAACAAAAGATAGCTCACAAAGCTCAAAAAAGTTGATAATTTACTCTACAAAATTCTGCAAAACAAAATGTTATTTTAACACAATATTTTGAGGGTTGTAAAGCCCCCTTAAATCCCTTTTAAAAACAATGTTTTCCTGTTACTTTAGTTTTACCTCTCTGTACGCTCTTTTCTTTCCTACTTTTCTTTTCTTTTCCCCCTTAGACTCTGCTCGTTCGCCTGGCAATAATTTTATTTGTTAACAAACAGAGAGCCGGAACATTGATGAGACTAGCCAGAAAATTTTGCATTACCTGTGGAGACGTTTCCACCCGAACGAAGTCAAAAAAAAACTCGACTGTAAACTCCCTTTCGGGTTGGGAGTGTCACCATGTGTGGCCGCATTCAAGGCTAACGATCTAGGAAACCCGGGGAAAAGGCGTCGAGTGGAAGCCGGGGCAAAATGGAGTGACTGTCACTGGTGCCGATGGTGGTGATGTGATGGTGTGAAAAAGGTGAAGCGCCAGCCGTCAACGAGTCAACAACTAAACGCAGACTAACTGAAAAAACGGCGGCCATTGTCCGCTATGCCCCTACCCTCTCTTCCTCTTCCCTTTCTCTTTCGCCCACCCACTGGCCATCGGCCATGGGGGTCCGCGGACTGTTGACACTTGAACGCTGCCCGCTGCAGTTGTCGCATAATCCACACAATTCCCTTTCGCCCTTTTTTCCGGCCATTTCCGGCGCTGCAGTGGTGTGGCCTCTGATATCAACACGGATCAAAGCGGCCATCTTTCTTCTGCTGCACACACACACACACAAGCGCGCACTCACACACACAAATGACAATGGAGCGGGCAACGCGTAAAGCTTATCATCAACGCAATGGCCAACTGGAGAACAGAAGTAACAACAACAACAGCAGCAGAAACAATGTACAGAGAAAAAAATATTCATTTTCGTAAAATCTATTTTACTTTAATAATGTATTAAATATTTAAAAAATATAAACAACGTTTACTGTAATATTTAATGCAGGTAAAAATTACTTATTATAAACATATTTTTGAGAGACATAATCATAGTTTCGGTTTATAAACATTGCAAATAAAAAATAATATTTATAAGTTCAGTATCTCTATAAATATTTTTTTTATTTCGGTTTTAATAAAGTAACTTAGAAGTTTGGAAAGCAGCCAAAAAGTAAATTTTTACCCAATAAACTATTTGTATTTTTGATCAGCATCAACAGCCTAGTTGTTCTAGCCATATAAATTAGAAAAACTATTTTTTAAAATTTTAGAAGGGATTTTTTACACCATTAAAATTGTAAAAAAAAAAACTTGTAAGGAAAACCAAGTTAATGTGTAAAATTTATAAACCTAATGTGCATGTATATAATATAAAATATATTATCTACAAGCACTCTATATTTTTGAATAAATAATGTAAGCATTTATTCTTTATTTTATTTATTTATTTTATGACTTACATCAGACTCCCACAAGATCTCTCTGAATAAAAAAATGTGTACATATTTTACCGGAAATTAAAGCATCTGACAACTGAAATCTAAAACTAGGAACCCGATTTTTCTCGCAGTGTGGTAACAACAATCAACAACAGCATTTTGTGCTGTTGACACTTTGGATTCGAGAATTTATGCAACTTAAAAGCGGTCAAGTTACGAATTTATGCATGCCATGCATTCACAGCAGCAGAAAAGGACGGCTGCAGTGGGCCAGACAGAGACGGCTGTCGAGACGGAGACAGAGACAGGGACAGGGACAGGAGCAGAGACAGAGACAGGCACAGCTGGGGGGCGCAGACCATATAAATATATGTTTGCATGCAGTTTTTTGTTGTTGCCGATGCATAAATTGAGCAGCATCTTCCCTGTCCGCCCCCAGGCGAGTAGTAATCGGGGGGAATTGCCCGGCTGCCCGGCTGACACTTGCTGCTTACAGCCGTTTAACCCGCCTCTCAATGGGTTAACACTCTTTATGGGCGAGAATATAAAAATTTTCGTTGAAATTATTTGCATTTTGTTGCCTCGCATAAATTGCACTTCATTTGGGGAAAGAAAGCAGCAAAACCGCCAACAGGAAAGCGCCATTAAACGCGGAAGGCGATGGAGAAATATTCAAAGGGAAGTTATAGCTGAAAATTAACGCCACAAAAAAGTCGAGATTAAATCTCACAGATCTGCTTTCGGGATTATGATTGTAATTGGTGGGCCGAAAGGCAGAGAAAAACCAAAGCTTTCAGCGGAAGGCAGCCCGAAATTAGGCCAGGCTAAGAGCTAACCAGCTCGCTGATGTGCGGTTACAGCCACTTGACCACGCCACCCCAGGACCACCCTTTTCCAGGAGCTGCGCCTAAGTGCAGCGGGAGGCGGGGCTCATCGCTCGCCGCTCGGCGCTTGCATTACATAATAAATTCCCAGCTTATTTGCATAGTTTTGCGGCGGGCGAACAATGCCAGCAGCGCGAGTTAATGGAATTCTGTAATAAATTCCGCAACGAGCTGCCCAAAACGGACTTTAACTCGACTTTGGCTTATCGCAGACGACGGAAAGTCGACCGCCGACGAACGCAAGACTATTCAATGACGCGGCGTCCCGTCTTGGCCCTTTGTCTTAGACGGTTTTCGTGAAAGCGGAGCAATTACAACAAGTGCCAAATGCACATCAACAACAGAAAGCGGGGGTTGGTGTTGGTTGGTCCTGCGGATGCTGCGACGGGAATGACGCTGCCGACTTTTCAACAACTGTCGTCGACTGGCGGCTGTCGCCGGAAGCGAAAAAGTTGCTTCCTAGCGGAGCGCGGGGGAAAAGTGCTGCTGGAAAATCGGAAGCCGGCAGCGCAGTAAAAGTCGCACTACTTCTGCGGTTGTCAGTTGTTTTAACAGCTTAGAAGGGTGCAGGATCCGAAGATTGCCACGGAAATGTGCCGTCGTCAATTTACGCAAAGGAGGGTCCTCTCACTTTTCACATCCCTTGGGGGAGAGTTTCCCGATAACATTCTATAATTGCCAAAGGTAAGATGAGCCAGTGGCCAGATTTTTCTTAGATATCAGCAGACCTCGAACCGAATTAAATGTGGGAAAATTGAAAAGTATTCATCAGCAACTGTCGAAAACTTGTCTGCTCTCATATATTTCCTTTTCTCCGGTCTCTTTTTGTGTCCCCAACAAGTTTTAAATTAACTTTTGGCTTGTTGGGGCGCAAGTTTTGCTTAAGTCATTCGCATTTGATGAGAGTATTGTGGGGATTCTTTGACAGTTCCGGCTGCAATTTCAATTTTTGGCATTACGTCAACACCCCAGAAAAGCGGAGACTTGGAGGGGCAATGATAAATCTCCATTTCGATAGGAAAAATAAATATGAAGTGATTTAATGCCATTGTAATGCCAGTGCATATCAAGAGCACTCTATGAACGGCAGCCCGAGTTATAAACATAAACACATCACCTACATGAGCACCTGAAATAAACCTGCACTAAGTGCAAAGAGCCAGGACTCGCAGGATGACCCAGACTCCTCCGGCTGCGAATTATTGCAAGTGTCACCGAGCTGGGCGACAAAAATTATATATATGAGAGCGTATACGTACTCAGAATGTGAACGACAGCCTGCCTATGCAAACAAAAAAAAGGGGGAAAAATTGCAGAGATCCCGGGCTGGCGGGCGAGGTGAAGAAGGAAGCACATCAATCACAAAAGAATTATGTTGGGGTAAACAAAAACATTTGTCATGAAGCGGCAGACAAGAGCAGGGCACGAGTATGCGAGGATATGGAGGATATGGGGGGGCAGAGACAAGGGCTTCAAGTGCCAACGGATTGAGGACATTAGCTGGAATAGCTGCAGCAGGAAGGACCTGGGACTCAGATATGCCGGTGGTGTCAACCCGGGCTGCTGCTGGTCAGGAGCAGTATCCTGGGCGGCCACATAAATCTGGTCAGCTCAAAAAGGTGAGTATGTGTGCCGGCCCTTTGAGTAATTGCACACATTTAAAATTCTTTTCACACTTTTAATGCCGAAAGGCAAAGAACTCCGTGGCAGAGGTTGGGTTCAAGAGCTGCCCCCCCACCTGGCCCGGGGTCAACACTCGCCTTCATCTTCATCAAGTATTTATGCATAATTTCACAAAGTGCATCGCCGAGTTGGTTTTCTTTGCGCCGGCTTACTGTGCACTGTCTGCCCGTGCCACAAACAAAGGCTAAATACTCGCACTTGCCAGCAGTTATTAAATTTTATGCATCTCCAGCAAGTAATTTGAGTCCGGGCCCGGTCTCGGTCCCGATCCCGTCCGGAGGTCTTGGCTAAAAATTTGCATTTAAATGAGTTTGGCCCAAAGGCAGCGTATCGAAACTAAATATTTTCCATGTGTGCTTGCTGGCAGCAGGTTATTTTTACAACTTATGCAACAGTGCACACATGTACACAAATATTGTGCCAGCCCCAAAGAAAGGAAGCTGGCTAAGGCGGCTAATGGGCGTGATCCGGGGAGGGGGCGGAGAGCTTTATGCACTCGGAAAATGCACATCAGATGTTTATACTGCCTGCTGGGGCTGAAATTTGGACACCCTTATGGTTTATAAGTGCTATTAAAAGATGAAGAAGGTATTAAATATTGTTAATAACTAAGTGATGATCCTTTTCTTTCTTAGAGGATTACATTTCTCAATGATGGTCAAGGTACATAATCCTATGTAATTATATATTTATAACTGATTATATACTTTTCAATATTTATATTTATATTTTTAAGATTCCTTTCTTAGTGTACAGCGGTAAGAAAATCTTTTGATGCAATTCCATTTTCACATCCATCACTCCTACCTCCCTCCCTCCCTCCTTTCTCTTAAGAAAGTTTTCATTTTAAAGAATTAAAGTGCAATTGCCCCGCAGGACTCTCCTTTTGCCAAAAGACAAACAGCAGGAAGAATATATAAAAACAAATGAATAAATGTTTACAAGCCAAAGGAGCCCTAAGTGAAGACAAATTGTTTTTAGCAATTTGTTTTGTCTCCTTGCTAGGATTTTTCTAATATTTCCACAAATTACGTACACAATTTCTCGGACTTAAGTTGCAGATGTTGCCCCGAAATAACAAAATTATTAAGAATGCACACACAACTTTGGGAAGGAGGAGTCGAAATCGCTTGCGGCTTGTCTGCATTCAAAATTGGCCCTTCTCAGGGGCCGCCAAGTGTGGCCTGCAAGAGTGACCAATTTTATTTGCCAGCATACTATATTATGTGGCAGAGGCACCAGTCAGCAGTCAGCCGGCAGCAGGCAGCAGGCAGGAAGCGGGCTGGCAGTCAGTTTACTGTTCCAATGACCTTTCGACATGAGCCAGTCAAGCGAGTGGAGGCAGCCAGCCAGAAAAGAACGAAAAGTGGCACAACAGAAAAAACAATGCTTAGGATAGGGATCAGGTAAAGGATAAAGGATACCCTGTATAGGGCAATGTCTAAAATAATTATAGGTATTCAGTATGTAGAAAGCTTTATAAATAAAATATAAATAATTTTATGATATGTTTCTTTAGCATAGAGTAGTAGTAGCATTGTAGTAAACATATAATAAATAAGAAAAA
>JAEIIL010023717.1:0-14987 GCA_018905715.1 Drosophila lini | reverse complement strand
CTCCTCTGAAAGAAGAGGAAAAACCAAAGCCCATTGACGTAAAAGATGACAAAGCCCCTAATAAACTAGACGAAAAACCAAAGTCTCCACTTGGCTTAGTGAAACCTATTCAGCAAGAATACTCGGACGATGAAAGCGATGAAGAGTTTGGAATTTGCAAGCCTAAAGACAAGATTGTTGCTCAGCCAACTTTATCCGTAGCACCCTTCATCAACGTTGGTGAGAAATCTCCTCTAAAAGAGGAAAAATTCCAGCCCATTAACGTAAAAGATGACAAAGCCCCTCTGAAAGAGAAAGTAAAGTCTCATGTTTCTATTTCAAAGGTAGAAGAAAGCTCAACAACAGTTCAATCTAGCATTCACTCCGAAACCACAGTTGGTATAATTCAGCCATCAGATCCGTTCTCTGGTTTCGAAAGTGACAAGGATAAATCTCTTCTTAAAGAAGATAGTAAGCCGAAGCCGATTGAAGTTAAAGATGACAATGAAATGCTGATTCATAAAGAATTTTCGGACACTACTTCTGATCATTTTACTGCCTTACCACCTTTTATTTCAACTGAAAACAAATTTAATATTCTTGAAACTGGTTCAGATAAAGATTTGAGTACGAGTTCTAAAATAAGTTTAGTGTCTAGTTTTGAAGAAAATAGGTCTGTTCAACAGATTGTAGAAGACACAATTAGAGCTGGAGATGCTGAGGTTCAAAAAATTGTAGACGAAACACTTAAAAACGCACAACATTTCAGATTAATAGATAAGATTGTGGACGAAGATGAGCGTTCAGTTGAACAAATAGTCGAAGAAACATTGCAAAGTGCAAAGTTGATGGGTGATATTTCTAGGGAAGAAGAAAAAGGTCCAAAGGTTACCGAAGCAGATGCTAAAGAAGTTCGACCTATTGCATATTTTGTAAATTTGGACAATGAACAGAAGTTGCCAACTTCGGCTATAAAACAAGTGGTTAAAAAAGAGAAGACAGTACCTAAGGCAGATATAGGAAAAACAGTTAAGGAAACAAGCTCAAAAGCCACGGTTAGGAGTACTCTTAGTAAAAAATCAGTAGGAGTTAGGGGAAAGTCTAAGACCGATTTAAAAACCACTCCTGTGTCGCAAACCAAGGCAAAGGCTACAGTTACCAGGCAAAGCATAATTAAAAAATCATCAGCAACAGAAAAACCAAAAATTTCAACAAAATCCGAGTCAAGACGCTCCGTTACTAGTTCAACTTCAACCACCACCAGTTCGGGTTCTGCTACGAGCCGTGTGATAAGCGAACTGCATTTCGAGAGGTCCGCGAGCCCAGCGTCGAGTTCCATTTTCTACGAAAGCCATCCGCAAGCCGATAGTCGCTCCACAACACCCAGGCCTAGGGTTAAAACTGACGTCACACGAATACCCTACAATGCTTCAGTTCGTTCATTTAGTCCACAGCCCAAGACCAACAAGTCAGAGAAAATAACCGTGAAACAAACGAAGACAACTGCCACTCGATCTACCAAAGAGCTTACAGTAAGGAGTTCAAAGAAGACTGAACGGTTCGGTATCCAAGAACACGTGGACACCAAGCGAAGTAAGACCCCAACACCGATTGCTGCCCACAGATACATGCAGCCCACCCTGGCCCATAATATGCGATTCGGATTGAGTGGCGACGGAGAGACTGGTCAGGCCGTCTCTCCGACACCAGCACCACATAAGTCACCGGCACCACCAAAATCGCCTGCTCCGGCCCTAACTAGAAGTACTCAACGAACACATTTAAAAACAAGTGCCTTGACAAAGACCTCTTCCCTGGAAACGAAGCAAAAGAAGTCGGTCCCTGAGAAGACCCCAACGCAACCCCGTTCCCAGATCAGAAAAGGTTCGCAAAGTGATAGCAAGGAGTCCCTGAAGAGCACAGACCGCCTATACAAACGACAGACATCTAAAGAAAATAAACTAGCAAACGTGATAGGCTCCAAGAGCCAAGCAACCAAAAGCATGAAGACACAATCAGCTACTGCAGCAACGACACTTGCATACAGAACTTCCATAGAATCCGACAACAAGCTTCAGAAGAAGACCACAGCCACTATACAGCGCACCAAAGTTCCGATTAGCGTGTCTTCCAGTGCAAGGACTGCAGCAAAGCTAAGCAAGAGTGATGACGCCGAAAAAAGACCTCAGATAGACAATAAGAAGACAGTTAGGCGAGTGGCAACCAAGACAAGCGAAATACCTGGCACCTCCGCCACCAAGTCAGTGCCGAGCTCCATAGAGCCCAAGATGCAGAAGAAGATGAAGGACACAATGAATGAGTCCAATTCAAACTCGGGCAGTGGAAGCACCAGTGCGAGCGGCTCCTCGAACAGCACGCGCCGTAGCGTGCGATCCGTTAGCACCGTTAGCAGCCGTAAGACGGACAAGGACCTAACCAACATCCGGAGGGCAGCGGGAGCTGTCGTGTCGACATCGACAGTGCGGGCGCATCGGGAACCAACGGCCACCACCGGCGCTGTTAGCACCGTGCTCGTTGATGACGACTGTGAGGTGATAACCATACGTTCCATTAAATCAAGCGATAGTACAAAAAGTTCTACCTCATCATCCTCCGGTAGCGGCAGCAACAGTCGCAAGGTGCTAACCAGCGAGGTATTCACTAAGACCTTTGGCCCCGACCGCCCTCTCGAGGTGGTCTACCGCCAGCCCGAGTTCGATGTAGAACACCACACCATCATGTCAGTCCGTCCGCCTTCCAACAACAGCGGCGATCAGCAGCGGTGCCTTAACGAGTTCGATGTCAGCTTCATCGATACCACAGACTCCAGTCTCTCGGACTCGGTTGCCCTGCCCATGTTTGGCCCCAGTGATCCGGAGCGCCTGCTGGCCGCCAGCCCAGGATCACCCAAGCCGACCCGCAGTCCTCTGGCCCTCATCGAGGAGACACTGCGGCGCCAGCAACAGCACCACCATCATCATCAGCACCACCACCACAGTAGTATTATCGTGGCCGGTGCCGCTGCCCTTGACCCATCCCTACCAATACAAGGGGCCTTAGCAGAGAGTCAACGGGAGGCGGCGGTGACGGTGGTGACTGCAGAGATGGAGGTGGAGAAGATCAGCACTTTAAAAGGTAAATATGGTAGCAATTATGAAGACATATATAATATGTTAGGTATGCAGCACATTGATAATTAAGATTAGTTTAGCTACGATACCCATCATAATTAGGGCACAGTTACCGAACGCAACTTTTCTTATTGATATGCTTATATATATAAACTGCTTTTACTTAACCCGTTTTTAACTTATTCTCCACAAATAGCAAACACAAATAACTAAAGCCGTCAAAACCAAGCCATAATATATATTCTACACAACTACAAACCCACCAAGCTAAGTAATCAAAAATGTCAAAGAAACTCCCAACTATATCCGTAACTGCCGACAAGCGTTCTACGCATTCCGATTTATCCTCCTCATCGTCATCCCACGAAACCGATAGCAATGACATGGACTACGGGCGAGATGGCGCCGGGGGCGTAACCGATGTTGAAGATTTTGACAGCCAGGCCGAGGCTCTGAAGCCCAGCTCGAGGCGAGGCTCTGCATCAAAGTCGTCCCTGAAACCCAAAGCTCAACCGAAAACTAGCCCCGGCGAACCCGACGTTACTGATGTGGAGGACTACGACACAGAATCGGATGAAGATGAGAAGAGCACGGCATACCCAGAATTAAAAATGTCACTGCGCGAGTTCCTTCAACAGGGACTTCAGAACCAGGAAGCCGTTGACAATGATGCGAAAGAGAGCTGCGAAATTAAAGCCGGTGACTTCTTGCAAGCACAAAACCTGAATGGCATGGCCGACTATCTAACTGATTGCGAGGACTATGATACAGATTCTGAAGTGGGCTTCGGCTGCGAGAAATCCGTGTGCGTGGATCTGGATCAGGCGGTGGGCGATCAGGGTCGAGTCAACATTGCCGATGGCGAGAGGAACCAAGACGACTCTGACCAGTATGAGGATGTGTCCGTAATAAGTGACATCAGCGACCTGGCCTCGGCCATGTCCGATTGCACTGGCATCGGAGTGCGCGGTGCATCCGAAGACGAGGTTCTAGAGGTATCCGATAGTGGTCGCGAAGAGGTCTGCCAGATTGCCTGCTCGGGGAGTGAGTCAGAGTCGGAGGGCGCGGCCGCCTGGAGTCGTAGTGCAAGTGAGGCCAGTTTTCCACCTATTGATGTGGCCTTTGTGAGTGCCAGCGGGCAACCTCGGCGGAATTCCAAGTCCAGTATGCCCATGCCGGGACAGAAGCATTTTTTACAGGCGGCTGTAAAGCACGAGGAGGTCTTAACTGATGTCGAAGGCATCGATGACTCTGCGGCAGAAGATAGCTTTGACAACGAGGAGGAGGACGAGCAGCCCATACCTCGTGCCATTATTCTGGCCTCTGGCGATGACGGCACCTGTCTGACGGACGTGGAGGATATGTTTTGTGAGGACTCATCGCTCTCCAGCACAGTTCCCGAAGCCCGATCAGTATCCCACGAAGTGCTGCCGCTGCCACACCGCGAGGTGGTGGAACTGAAGGAGGACAAGCACGGTGACACCATTACCAATGTGATGCCCATGGACTGCAACTATGAGTTTGGCATTTACAACCATCTGAAGGACACCATTCATACCGACTCGGAGGACTACTCTTGTGCCGATGACTGGAGCCTTCAGCACTCGGTCGCCGAATATTCTGCAGCAGGAGGACCCCATCTAATCGAAAACGAAGTGATCGTATCCAACGAACTCTTGAAACAGCAGCAGAACAAGCGCCTGGAGGTACAGAGCAACGCGGAGTCCGTCACAGATGTGGAGGAGATCTTTGTGGCCGGTACAAATCGCCGTAAAAAGTTAAAGACCCGAACCCTAAGCAAAGGCAAGAACAAGCTGCTGGACGTTGTCAAAGGCAAGGAAGATGGAGTGACCGATGTGGAGGACATGGACCTGAGTGAGTGCGGTCTTCCTCCAGGAGTAAAACGAGTGGAGCAGCTAAAGCTACAGGCGAAGGGATCAAATGCAGACAAGGTAACTGATGCCGAGGACGTATCCACCGACGATGTGTCCGACATCTCTGACGCCTCCGATGTCCCACCGCCATCGACGGGCGACAAATCGGGAAGCAAGACAAAGTTGCAGCCGCTCCAGTTGCGACTGCTTAAGGACGATATCGTCAATCAGCAGCTCACCGACGTGGAGGACGTTCAGCTGCCGTCGGAGGCGGAGGACGCACTGGAGCCACCGGCCATTCCAGTGGCCAATAGCAATAGCAAGGAGCTCAACGACATGTTGAACGAGAGCTACACGGTGGTGCACGAGAGGACTGGTCGCAGCTTCAACAGCGAGGCCGAGAAGCTGCATATAAAAGGCATGATCCGAGATGCCCATACCGATGTTGAGTATGTTGAGTCCGACGAGTCAG
Source organism: Drosophila lini (assembly GCA_018905715.1). Taxonomy (NCBI): domain Eukaryota; kingdom Metazoa; phylum Arthropoda; class Insecta; order Diptera; family Drosophilidae; genus Drosophila; species Drosophila lini. Next base: position 9,531 of record JAEIIL010023717.1, on the reverse strand, counting down.
CCGCTAGGGGAGGCAACTAGCCGCACTCTCTGCGTGTCCTCATCCGATCCGATTCGACTCGGTCGCAAGCTGTTGCCAAAATAAATCTCAACAATAGTTCATAAGTGTTTATAGATACGAAAATCCCAACACACACACTCAAGCATTTTGTAAGTAAAGCCAACAATTACCAAACATTTTCGTTCAAGTTCTTGCCACAATCAAAAAGCAGCAAAAAGCCTTAAATCTACTCGCATCGATCCCATAAGTCTAACCCCCGTGCCAGTGCCATACTAACAGATTTCTTACCGTCACCTAGGCGTCGTTCTACTAACATCCACACTCTATTGTTGATCCTAACCGTTATTGATGCTAACAGAAATGTTATTTGGAAATATCCTTATGTTTGTCCTTTGTTCGATTGTCTGTAAATCATTCATTATCATTTCGTTTGTAGAGTATTCTAATGTAGCCCTAGGTCACTTTTGTGTTTCTTTTTTTTACATCCATAGAATGTCTCTAATCTTTGGCTTGTTTATTGCAGAAAACCTTCAGGAAAAAAAAATAGACCTATCCAGTCTGGATACCGTAAAGATCTCACAAGAAATTGGTAAGTCCCCGACGAAATTTACATCTTAATTAATTCAGCTTTTCATAGTGATCGAACTCATAATGCTTCATATTAGTGTGCTAAATTTGTATGTATGTCGTATTAGTTTCGAAATGCAATTAAAGCTCATCGAGAAAATAATCTAAGCGGCTTTAATTTTTTAATAAACTAAGCTCAGTGCCACAGAGAACTCGCTCACATCACCAACCAAACTCACCGCCATCCAGCCATCACACTTTTTTTGCACATTCTTCTCGCCTGTCTCATCGCTTCTCTCTTCATGATTTCCAAGCTTGACCTGCTCTTCACTCTGTTTCTATCTGTCCAATTTCTATCTACCATTGAACTGTGCAATTGTCTTCCAGGTGATGTTAAAGTTGGTGGTGGTGATGATGATGATAATGATGATGGCCATGGCGAAGATCTTGTGGCGCGCATTCGCGAGGAAGCCAATATCCTGGTGGATCGCGTGCTCGAAGAGAGTGTCGAGATCATCGAGAGCCACGGCCAGCAGGCCAATGGCCACGAGATCGTTAAGCTGGACTATAACTCAGAAAGTGAGAATTATGCCATTACATGCGATGACATTGGCGGCGTCGATGTCATCAAATCGCCCACCATTGAGTCCATGTCGGGCAAGTCGTTCGACGACAACATGAGCTTCACCGACGAGCACATACATTTACCCTTGCATGCCCAGAACACGACCACCACCACGACAACGACAGTAACCACTCAGTTCCAACAGCAGCAGTCCCAGGCGATTCCCCAGACTGCTGCCACAAGCTCATCCGCGGCAAAAGGTAACATACCACCATTCCATAGAGTCAAGCTTTGAGGTAGTCCTGCGATAGCTAAGCAGTTAGGATCGTACCCGGCGAATAGTGTTCCATAGTGCGTTGTCCGTTGGCTATAATCACTCTCCTGTATTGTTTGCTTGTTTGCTCCCATTCCCGTGTCATTCTCCATTCAGAACCTGTTCCTGTACCCGAATCCGTAGCCGTACTCCCACCCGTACCAGTAGTGTCTAGTCGAGATCAGGCCGAAGATATGAGCGAGACTCGGGCGAGGCGCATCGATCGCAAGATCGAGAAGCTATCAACGGACATGGACGACGTGAGCGCCAAATTTGATGAGGCGTTCGAGGCGGCGGTGCCTGAGGACGAGATCAGTGCCCTGCAGGGTGACTTCTCCAAGCTCAGCTGGGACGACAGCGTGTCGCCCACGACCAACACAATGGCCGATATGGCCCAGAACCAGATAACGCCCGATAACGACATTCAAGATCTCATCGCAGGTACCTGATAAGCAAAAGCAAAGCTGCTAAACTTAAACTATGATTTTATTCCTTTGCCCATTGCGATGCCGTCGATAGAGCATAGATACCCACTCTAGACTTGTGTGCAGTGTTCAGTTTGGCTTACATTGTCTCCAGATGGCGGCCAATAAAGACTTTTCGTTCAAGTTGAGCTCTAATTGCATTTAAACCTATTAATTCTGTTTGTATTCATATTAACTCATATAAAATATGCATGCCATCCTTGTCTACCTACCTTACTATATCTCTATTAACGTATCTTTCCAATGCTAACCATGTACTCGAATGCATCACCTATACTCGTACCTATACCGTTTCTGTTTCCGTTTCCGTTTAAGTTTCCGTTTCCTGTCTCTATCCTATAACCGTATGATTGTGTTTACTCTTCCTCATCTTCTGTTCTCGACTTTCACAACACTTTTAAAATTGCTTTCGTTTTCACACCTATTGTTTTGTAGAAACAGGCGGCGATTTACCGATCTCAAGTGAAACCGAAACCACTCCCGTACCACCGTCGGCTGCCGTGGCCAGCTCCACAGCGAAAAACACAGAAACAGAAAGCAAAACCGAAACTGAGCCGGCGGTAGAAACCAATACATTCACTACCACCAGCCTCGACACACCCACACCAAAACCACGAGTACTCAAAGCAAGCTCCCCACTCTCCGAAGGCACCGATAGCACTACCATCCCTGGCCCAGTGTCCAGACCCGAACTACCGATCGATATTAGTTTTGACGCCGCACCGGTTCCGAAGCCACGTGCTCCCATCAAGCACACGGAGCCCTTTGAGAACCTGGCCGCTTTAGCCGAACAGTCTGACAGCATTAGTCTGCGGAGTTTTGACTTCACCGAGGAGCTGTCCAAGACGGATGAGCCGTCCACAGAGCTCTCCATCCGCTCCCAACTGCGCGACATAGTCACCACAACCGCTACGACCACTGCGTCCGAGGATCACACCGAGAGCTTCGAGCCTACGAGTGAGATTTCAGTAGATGATGCTGATACCGAAAAATCGGAGGGCGCTGAGAAGACCACTAGCTTCTACATTGGGGAGTCTAGTCGAAATGTTATCATCAAGACGTCGACAAGGTCGGCAAGTGTAACGCCCCAGGAAGAAGAGGCCGCCACGGATATAGGCATCGATGCCAAAGATATTTCGTTGATGAAGGAAGTATCCGTGGACTCGGACGAGGCCAATGACGTGTTCAAGGAATATGTAACCATGAAGCGCGACGATGCTGAAGCAGCGAACAGCAAGATCGAGCGGCAGGGCTCGGAGACTAGAAATGATCTGCTCGAGTTTGAGAATGCCGATAAGGACAAGGCTGGCGAACCTAAGCTCTCCAAAGTAACCACCGAGGAGAGTTTGACCACATCCACTGGATCCAGTGGCCGAGCCATTCTAGAGGTGGCCCCATCAAGCAGTGAAGATCCAGATGAGTCCAGTAAGGAAATCCCGGAAATTGTGAATACCATCTCCGAGAAGGTCACATCCACCGATCGATTTGAATTGCCTCTGGAAAAGAGTGAGTGGGAAACGTCCGAGAAGGAAATACCAACTGAGGGCAAGCCAAAAGTGGTTCACTCACCACAGCAGCCATTGGCCACCAGCGTAAAGAGTGTTATCGATGAGTCCCTGGTAGGGGAGACTCTTGCCGAAATGCAAGAATTCCAGGAGGTGACCAAGGCGGAAGTCAAGAGCTTCGTTGAAAAACGAGATGTAATTGAAGAGCTACCCTCGGATTTTGAATTTAACGCCATGCCCTCTGCGATCAGTGAGCCCACAGCGGAGATAGACGATATATCATCCTTCATAGGCATTCCCGATGCTAGCATGCACACTTCCACTTTGGACAGCACTTTGCCTCCCGAAGGCCTGTTTGACACCACCATCAAGGAGACGCTGAACAAGCAAGCGGCGATGGCTCACTATGCCCAGGATGTGTTCGGAAGAGCAGAAAGAAGGGACGATCACGGTTCCCTCGGCTTTGTTTCAACAGGAACTGCCGAAGAGTTGAGTTCCATGGAAGAGCACATGGCCAAGGAGGAGCAGGCCTCGTTGGGCTTTATATCAACAGAGACAGCCGAAGATTTTAGCTCAATGGAAGATTACTATACAGAGAAATTGGCCTCAGCCAGCGTGGTTGCAGAGGAAATGGCTGCAGACAAATCGATCACCACCAGCACCTTTGAGGAGCTCACCTCGGATCAGTCTATAAAGCCAATCGATGTGGTGGTTCACCGCCTGAAGAACGAGTCATCGCCGGATTCAATCAACCGCTGGTCAATCCCTGATGTGGACAACTCCAGCTCTAGCGAGAGCTTCCACAAGAGCTTCGACAAGACTCAGAGCCGACCGCTTTCCTCTGACATGGACAACCTTTTAACAGCCACCGGAACCGGCACAGGCACCTCTAGTGATTACCAGACCGCCCGGGAGTTCACCTCGACCTACCGCACTGATGACACCGAGTACATTAGTGCAGTCAGCACCCTAGGCAGCAGTAGCTTGGATTCCCAGTCCGAGACCTCGGCCAACTTGGCCAGCATTGATGTGTCCGAGTTATCGGAGACACTGGTGGCCTCCTCCGCGGATGTGGATGCCTTCGAGGCCGATGAGATGTCGCGACTGCGTGATCTGCGTGCCGACGACGAGGACAGTGATGAGAGTCTGGACTTGCCGGGAGCCGCTTATCCAACCAGCGAACAGCAGAGCCTCATGAAGCGCTCCCAGGAGATGATTTTCAAGCCAAAGACGGAGGTAGAGGAGCAGCAGCAGCCTCTAGAGGCAGTGAAAATAGAGGAATATCCCAAGCCCAAGGAGGCGGAACGTACCTGGGGCCTGGCATATCCCCTAGAGGACAACAAGGCCGACAGCCCGAAGGAAAGCGAAAGGGGCGAGGATATACTGTTGTACCACGGTGACCCAAGACGGTCCATTGACGAGTCCAAGTTAGCCTCGAGCTTAGACGAGGGCAGCATCCTTTCGGTGAGCATGTCGAGCACTTCCAACATTGACACAGTTGTGGAGAACTTTGACGATATAATTGGATCGGCGGGATCCTCCTCGCTGACCGGCATCGAAGGCTTCCAGTACGGGCATGATGAGCCGATTCCCTCTGCCTCTGTGCCAGAGGACGCCACATTCATGCTGGAGATGGAGAGCAAGGAGCACTCGCCGCAGGACTCCAATGCCAGTACACCGCCAGGTGGGGAATCAAAGCGCCGTGGCCATAAGCGCAATGAGAGTATTTCCGGGGACGCCTTGAAGAACCTGGACAAGGAGGTGGCCCTGCTGGGCGAGGGAAAGGAATCGGAGAGCGAGTCGGATACGGATCCCTACGAGTCGGAATATGCCCGGCAATTCCGCTCTCCCAAGGAGCGAAAAAATAAAAAGAAAAAGCAGGCGGCAGCCGAAATGGATCACAGTGCCGAGCTGGAGAAGCGTCCGTTCACTCCCTCCCAGCTGGTGGCCGAGATAATCGTGGAGGATGACACAGAGGAGCAGGAGGCGGAGGCTGCCATGATTGAGGAGCGCCGCCCCTCGCAAAACATGCAAGACTATTCAAACATTCCCGACATAATGGTCACGGAGGACATCAAGTCGCCGATTCTGGAGGAGGAGACCGATGAATTTCCCGAAAAGACCCCACTGTACAAGGTGCGCACCGAGGAGGAGCTGCACAAGGCCAGCGACACCTCGGTCTATCAGAAGGAGAAGGCCGAAGAAAAGGAGCAGGACTTCCAGCGACGAGTGCAGGAACAATACCGGCAGAAGCTCGAAGAGCTGAAGCGTGCCGAGGTCGGGGCAGAGTACGATGATCGCAGGGCTCCCGACTCGCCGGACTCTTTTGAAATGGTCGAACAGCCCGATATTTCGGACGAGTTTGTGATCATCGAAGAGGTGGCCAAGGAGGCCAATGAAGTGGATCTCGGCGGGAAGAGCATTAAGATAAAGCCCATCAAGTATGAGCAAAAGCACGACGAGGACGTTGAAAAGATCATCATCAAGTCGGCTCCCGCGGATCCCAAGCTCGGCTCCCAGCTCTACAAGGACGACCTGAATTTCGAGTTCGAAGAGAGCCCGCCGACGGCAGCCAGCAGCAGCAGCGAGCAGCAGGAAGAGAGTGATTCGAGCGACACTGCTGCCGCCAACAAGCGCTGGGTAGAGATGCAGCTAACGGACAACCAGCTGCGTTATCCGTACGACCTGGCCGGCGCCGTGCTGGAGGACATCAAGGAGGAAGACGGCGAGTTCGAGGTGGGCAGCAGTCGCATCAGTAGCTTCAAGGACTCCTTCTCGAGCACACCCGAGTACGACATGGCAGCGCGTCGCTACCACTCCCGTGGCGAGCACGACGATGTTTCCATGAGTAGCCTACAGGAATTCGAATCGCTTGAGCAGGCCATTTCTCTGGAGAATCGGAACCGAACCCACCAGGGCTCCACGGACTCGAGCAACGGCAGCTTCACCCGCCGCTATGTGGTTCGCCACAGTGGCAGTGGAACGGCCCCGGGCGATGATGTGTCCGTCTCCAGTCTGAAGGATTTCGAGGGTCTTGAGAACGCCTGCATCGAAGCCCACCTGATCGAGACCAAGGCCAGGGAAGAAGCGGCCCTGCTGTCGCGCTCAGATGAATCGAACAAATCGAATGGCAGCGACAAGGGAGCCGCCGGCGGTAATGTCGTGGTAACCAAGGTGACCCGCACAGTAACCCGAACAGAAGTGGTTCCTTCCACTCAGGCGGAGAGCATCGAAGCCCTGCTCAAGCAGAAGTTGGAACGGGAGGAAGCAAAGCTGGGATCTGCTTCGGTGAAACTCACAGACATAAGCAGTACTGATATGGAGCCCAAGTCCAAGATCGACAGCCAGGATTCCGAGAAGGATAGCATTGACAGCATGGAGATTAGCAAGAGCCACGACATGATGACCAGCAGCATAGAGAGCTTCGACATTTCAAAGGATGCCACCACGCGATCTGACATCGACTCTCTGGAGATTGACAAGCGCCACTCGCGGCAGGAGAGCATAGAGTCCTTCGGGGACGAGCAACTGGACCTGATGACCAAGTTCGTCAGCGGTGGAGGAGGCGTGACTTTGGGCGATGGTCTGACCACCACCACGACAACAACGACCACCAGCACGGATGCCGATGGGCACGAGCACACAGTAACGCGGGTGATAACCACCACAACGTCAGTGGGCGGTGGAATTCAGGAGCTGCCGTTGGACGAGAGCGGAATGTCCAAAGATGTATCGGTGGATTCGCTGAACCTGTGCGTGGAGCAGACAACCAGCTCGGCTGGCACCACAGCCACGTACCAGACCAGCGCCGGCAACTCGCAGATGTCTGGAAGCGTGACCAGCTGCGCCTCGAGCACGCTCATGGAGGATTCGTTCCCTGGTGTGGGTGGCATGTCGTCGTCGCAAATGTCGGCCAGTTTCTGGTCGCACGATGAGTCCACGGTGGTCGAGGATGAGGGCCACGACCCCGCCGCCAAGAAGCAGCAGCAGGGCCAGTAGACGCCGGATGCAAGTGAGGGAGAAGAAATGGGAGAGTCCCGCGAAATCCTATATGAAAATGGGGCTTGAACGGTGGCATAGAAAATTCGGCTAGGTAAGCATCCCACGGCAAGGCTGCGCGGCTTTTCGTTTTACTTTTGTTTTGTGTCGTTTACTTGGCCTTCGACTTAGAAGCAGAGCTCAACTTTGACAGAGAAAAGTAATACCCGCCGCCCCACCTCGACCCAACTAGCCAGCTAACCGCCATTCTTCCCACTCTTCTGTTCTTTCAGACAAGGCGCTCTTCTAGGCGGAATTCCTGGACGAAAAACGCAATTTCACCGGCTCTGAACATCACCGATTTCAAATCGAACAGCGAAAGGGATTAATTAATTAGCAAATTTGACATTTTCCATCAACACATTTTTAAAGATATTGAAGTGCATAAACATACACGAGTTTTTAAAGGGAAATATATATATTTTATATATTTATAAAAACTATAAAACGGCAAACATGAATACGAATATAAATATGGCAAGCTTAGCCGTTCAACGCATTTTCTTATTGGCTTTAATGTTTGAAAATTACGTAAAATGAAGAAAGAAACAAAAACATATACGTTTTGTGCTAGAGCGTTGTAATGAACACACCTTTGCTTTTAATTTGATGTAGTTATTATATATGTACATGTCGAAGGATACTTATTATTAAATGAATCGCTTATTATTGTAGTTTAATTTAAGCAATTATACAAGCGCATGTGGACAAGGGGACGTAATGAAGTAGGAGAAGCCTGGAAAGTGAAATGCTTTTAAAGTCTCATTTTTTACAAGAACCAAGCAAATTTTATACGCTTGCATATTTTAACAGTGAATATACATAAATATACAATCCGAAGAGTAATGCATAGATCAAATTTAAAACATATACAGACAAGATATTAAATTTATTCACATAGAACTACCAGCCATCAAGTGTATCGCTAATTTTCGTAATGCACCACTGTAATGGGATATGAATAAAATAATATTTGTGTTAAAAGACAAGAAGTAAAAATAACATTATTGTATTGTAAACCACACGCGTATGAATAACCGAATAAAATGCTTAATAAAAAGTCTGTGTTTTGATTTTTTCCCCAGCTATATTATATTTTAGATTCCAGTTTGAAATAAGAAAAATCTGGAGAATAGATATTTAAATAAACAAGAAAGTAAGCTTCCTTTGGGAAGCTGAATGTATATACAGCGTGAGTACATTTTTTTTTTTTTGTGCTATTAAATTTATGCTGTTAAATATGTGCTATATTTAACTATGTAAAACAATTAAGAGTACAAGTTTTTTCACAGGACATTGTTTGATCGGCTCGGTTCTTGATGGAATCAAGAATATACATATATGATTTACATATAGGGTCGGAAATGACTCCTTCAGTGCGTTACTTGCTTCTGACTAAATTTATAATAGCCTAAATTGTTATTAAAATGTATATATTTATCCAAAATTTTATATGATATTTTTTGGGAAAAATAAAACTTAGAAATATTATAACTCGGCCAAAAATTGCATTAATTTCAATTCGGAAAGCTGTTATGAGTTAGTTTTTATACCGTAACAAATCTGTATACTGAATATAATATTTAAAAAAAATCAAATTTAGGTCCATTTTTAAAAAGTATATCGATGTTACCCCATGTCAAATTTTTAAAAATGGTTAACAAATTGTTTTCCTCCGGACATGACTAAAACGATTTGGCTGTTGATGCTGATCAAGAATATACATATATGATTTATGGGGTCAGAAACGACTCCTATACTGCGTTGCAAATACCCTGCAAGGGTGTAAAAATGTTTAAAATTGGCAAACAATTTTTTATTTTTTTTAAATTTAAAATTGCTGTACGCAGATTAATAACCTTGTGAAAGCTAACACAGAAATGATTTCAGAATTTAAATTAATGCATTTTTGGCTTAGTTCAGTTTTATACCCTGCGTCTGAAATTTCTAATCCACAAATGTGGATCCAGGATCTCCTTCCCGTGAAAGAACAGTCTTGGTTCGTTTGTTTACATTTAAATTTCAAGAGAATAAGAAAAGATGCAAAAGAGAACCAAA